>CAAKHC010007462.1:15784-30025 GCA_901007825.1 Macroramphosus scolopax | reverse complement strand
GCAGTGCAAACCAAAGGAAATAAACCGAGAAGACCAAGAAAAAAGTAATGAGGCTGTGCAATAGCTGGGGAATGTTTGCAATATAGGTAGTGAAGTATGAAATGCCACATCTGCAACACATCTTAAGACGTCGATACGTCAGGTGCATTTACTCGTTGCTTGTCATGAATCGTACAGAATGACGCTGTCATGCTGATACTGGTGTTCAGTATGTACTACACATAGGCTATTTGAGGACAGTGAACTCGTGATGAACCACTTCTTAGCATACATGCATTCACGTCCTCCTATCCAAGCCTGTAATGCATTTGAAATGCACAACAACACATTGTTATTTTTAAAGTCATCTCCGTTTTTTTTTTTTTCCTCCCTGCAAGCAACATTCATCACACCAGCTAAGTGATGCGGTTTTTTGGGAGAAAAGTAAGCTAATCAATTCCTTTTGAAAGTTTGACATTCTCCGATCTCTCGAGATGCAACTTCATTGCACGTGTCAGGCCAGTCTATTTCTGGCGTTTCAGAGGCTACGGGGTTGTGCTTATTAGCATTCCTACTATGAAATGATGAATCTCACTGGCAGCTATTAAAAGGCGCTTCTGGGCAAAGTCAAGGCTGAGCAGTTCAAAAAGAGAGAGGTCAAGGGAGGGGTCAGGCCATTTCGGCAGCCCCCACACTGACTTCGACACACAAAGAGGAAACATTTAAACATGTTTGTGAAACTTTTCTAGGGAAACTACGAAACACTCATTCTGTCGCTCATTATCTCTCTGCGTCAGTCGATCGTAATCACTGCATTGAATTTTCTATACACCTTTAAATAGGGACCCTTACACAGTGTCAGACTAGAAGGCAAGTGAGTATTTATCAACCGACAGAACACAGAGTCTCTGTGTCATGATTGTCTGACAACTTGTCTCCACCTGAAACCGAACCCGACTATTGATAGAACAACTTCATCGCCAGAAATATATGAGAATCAATGAGAATGTGGGTGGATTTGACAAATAAAAACATGAATACAGAAAACACTCAGCAAGGTTAGTAAATATCATCCTAGGTTCACTTTACATGTCTTTGTGTGTGTGTTTGTGTGTGTTTCCAGACAATTTCCGATTTGGAGGCCCAGTTGTCGGGCCTGCGTGAGGAACTTCAAGGGTCCCATGTCCAGTACAAGCAGCAGTTGGCTGGGCTGGCATTGCTCCTGGAGGAGGAAAAGCACAAGGCATACCTGGACAAACAGACATCACTGGACCGGCTCCGCTCCGACATGGAATGCATCCGCAGCGACCTTGAGAAAAGGTACCAGCAGGAGAAGGATGCCGCTCGAGAGAAGGTGAGTTGGGTTTTAGAAACGTGTCACTGCACAGAGAGTTAGGACAGAAACGGTTGTGATGTCCCAGCAGCTGGGGCTAAACCTCTGCGTCCTTCCGCTGTGTTGCACTGAAACTGACAAAGACATTTTCTACTTGGTATCCGTTTCTGCCCATCCGACTGAACAGATACTTTCCAAAAAGGAGGTGGCCCACAGTCAATACACCAGCTGTGCAGGCAGTCGGGGCACTAAACCTGCTGCTGATGCTTTGTCCTAAACACCCAACACAACACTTTCACAGAGGTTTTTCTGCATTCCAGATGCTTAAACAGGAATCAGAGTAAGGTATTGGTGTTGTCTGACCAAGCCGTACTTATGTGTTTGTAGAGATAAAGTCATGGTTAACCGACCTCGTAAGTTCAGGGATTGGATTTATAGGTAAGTCGTACTGAGGAGACTAAAGCATTTCGGTAAATCTATTAACCAGCTTCTGCTATCTTCGTAAAGCGGGATGAACTTCAATTAAAAGGTTCAGGATCTCTCCTGCTCTCTTTCTTTCTCTTTCTGTGTCATATTTGCTCCACCTTGCGACCAAAGTAACTGAACCCACAGCTGGGAAATCACCCGTAATCTTGTGCCGGTCTAGCAGGAAGCTAACCTAAGGTGGTGTTGATCAGAACTTAATCCCCCGGCAGGGACCATCAAAGAGAGCATTTTTCATTAGACACCATCCCACGCCAGCTGTGTAGCATTAACCCTGCAATTCAGGGACCTCCAAAGCACCAGGCGGCCATTTTGGCATCATATGGCACACAGAACCAGGTTTCCGAAAGGGAAGTCGTTCGCAGGAAAAGAGTGAGCTTATTACAGGTTAATTCTCATTTGAGGAAATGATGCCATTTCATATCAGTCTCTTTCTTCTTTTGGATACGTGAACGCCGCTTTCAGCAAAATGTTATTTTATCTTTTTGGCACACTTTTAATTCCTCTACATGACCCACAGTTTTCTGTGAATCTGGAGTGGATTCAAAGCAGTGAGGCCGAGTTTTGAACTGCGGCTGATAAGACTATCAGCGATGGTCTAGTTCCAGTTCTTATGAAAGAGATTAATGATTTCTCCGTCCTTTTTTGTCTGCTGAAAGTGCATGTTTCTAAAAAAAAAAAAAGAAATAGAAAAACTCGCCAAAGGTTGAACGTCTTATTTTTTCTCCTTTTTTCTTTCTTTTTTTTCCACTTCAGAGCGGGCTGGAAAAGTTTCACTATGTTGTTGCACCCTGTTTTTCTTTTTCTTTTTTCACATGCGATTGAAGTCGGCCAGGCCTCCGATCCGTATTGACTAGATCGCCCCGTTTTGTAAGCTGAAAATTTCTCAGTCTTTTGATGCAGACAGAAATGCTGTCCTCTGCAGTCCACCGTGCTCTTAGAAGCAGAGCCTGGGCAGGCCAGCTTTTTTTTTTAACACATCTCCCAGATCCAGGAAAAAAGGCCGGAGAAATCCATTAAATCCATGAATGGATTCTCATCAAAGACGCATGCGTTTAAGAGAGGCGAGAGACAGAGGGGGGAGTGATTCTGGCGGATGGTGGGGTGTTTTGGGACTAGTAAGTCAGAGCTGTTGGACTGAAATAATGAGAAACAGAATATCAGAGGAGATATGATAAGACGTTAAGATGGTTCCATACTTTTCAGCTGCAGCAAAAATAAAGACGAGAAGGAAGAGTGATGGAGGTAGGCTGACGAGAAGGTGTGTGGGGTTTCATAGTCTGGTTGCTATTGAAGTTTATCTTTGTAAGGGGTGTGTGTGTGTGTATGTGTGTGTGTGTCCATTGGTAGGAGTGAACACACATATCCCAAGACCTCCCAATCTCCGTGCTCCACTGAGGGGCCTGTGAAGCTGCCTCTGTGCCTGATAAAGGCGCCTCATCTCTGGGCTACAGTGAGAAGGAATCCTGTCCCTCACCCACACCACCTCCTTATCGGACTTTCTTCTTCTCCTCCACACCTCCACTGTCCATCTCTCCCCGCCCGTCCCCACAGTCTGCACCACTGCCTTCAAGCTGTGGTAAAACCCAGAACATTAGGACTTTCTATAAAGAGTTGGTCTTACCAGAATTCAGGGCCGGGCTTTAAGGAAGTGTGGGAACACCACATGTACATATTCATGCACACACATACTCCTCTGCTCACTAGCATATAAAACAGAGGTCATATTTGCTTAAAGATTAGCGTAATAGTCAGTAGTTATATGAGCTTAAAGTTTGGCTCCTGGAGAAAAGCTCTTTGTGTTGGACCTTTTCACCTCACTCAACATTATGGCTTTCTTTATGGAAAGCCCGTAGAGAGCTCTGCTCTGGGTTTCACCTCACTCAACTGTACCGCGCTCACTCCCCGCTTGTCAATACTACAGATATGAGATAATGTGAGACAAAGATCAGAAGGCCCCGGGTTTGATAGGAGATGAATAGCGTCTGGAACCTTCAGTCCGTATTTACTCTCAGTCTGGAGACCGCGGCACTTTGAACCGCCTGAGCTCAGCCGTGCAAATGTTGTCGGATATGTTTGTGCTGACCTTTGACTTTGTGAAAGAGTGAGAACATTACACACTGTATTTGCAGTGTAGTTTTTAAGTGCCCTTATTTTTTCTACTTCTATTTTACAGTGTCTGTATCACCATACAGGAGTGAGAGAGAACAGGTGAAACTTTTGGATGATTCTTCCGGCATGTGGTAATATAAAGGAATGCACGTGTATTTGTAGTACTTCCTTGATTGTTTTCAAATTTGCATATTATGCACTTCTTCTAAATAATCATACTATCATGTCAGGTCATGTCACTTCCTCAGAGCCTCCTTGCCGGTTGGAGGCAGGTATGTTAACTGTCTACATACAATGATGTGACCAAGAGATAAACTCATTATATATCGTGCCAAGCAGACTAAAAAACAACATTTAAGATGTACTTGTGCCGGCGTAGTATCCGGTGATTACTTATAATACGTGCAAATAATATTTCCCCAGAAATAGTAAGCATTTCACGTACTACTGGTTTCGGCACTTCTTTAGAATCCTCAAGAGATTGTTATGGAACTTTGTATGTCACGCGTGTTCCTGCATGTTTCTGCTTGGACTTCAGATCAAAGGCGTCGGACATTTCCTCCTTTGATAACCAAGTGTGACAAAACCAGCTGGAGATGAATATCAGCCAATGAGAATGCAGTTTTTTGGCATGCAGAAGCCAATCATCATACCGGTGTCAGAGAGCCAGCGGCCCTCCAGCCAGGCCCCCGTGTGACTCGCTTGACATGAAAGGCAACGCTTTCTCTGTAACTCACACACACACAGGTGGAATATTAGAAAGCTGCGGTCTGAGGGCCTCTGTCTTGCCATGAGCCTCTTCTGTTTTTTCAAATGGGTTTTCTGGATGCACATCCAAAAAAGTTATAAATATGAGAGTTGACTCACAGTTGTTTTTTTTTCCTGGATGACATAACAGTGTTCAACAGTCAAGTGCTGTAGGTCATGATGCCATCAGCTGACAGCCCTTCTGAACATACAACCCACCACAAATTCTGTCAGACACTTCTTTTTTTTTTAGACGGGATTATGTTGCGAGTTTATCATTGGTAGACGTGTAAATCGCGTGCTATCCTGCTCCATATTGTGTCAGCTGCAAGTTTAAGATGTGCTCTCATTATGTGTCAAAAGTGTTTTCCTGTGAGCCCTTTTTTACCTCCTCGCTCTCCTTTTTGATTTCATCTGTGATGAACTTGCGACCTCAGTTTAAAAGGAAAAAGCATTTGTTTTTGCTCATGCATACAGCTAGGGAAGAGGAATGCGTTGGCTCAGCCCGGGTGCAGACTTCAAAACCTAATTTAAGTTGTCTGGCACAAGAAAATCCTCCGTATCTAACTTTGTTGTGCAATGGTTGAAGCTAACTCTCTTTATGTGGCTGGACATGCATCCACACTCAGTATTCCATGTGACCACTCTCAAATGTGGTTTGACTGATTGGATCTGTCTGTGTCTTCTCTGTGTGCTCGTTGTGTTCACATCCACAAGTAGAGCAGAGACTAGAAAAGATCAGGCGATTGACTTGAATTAACCGAGGACATTTTAAACCAGTATGTCTACTGAAAAATCTTGTTAGTGTGTAACAAGAATGCGGGACATCAAAACATGGAGATTTGGTTTCGCATGAATCCTTTAACCTCCATATCAATGCATTAACACCGGCTTGGATCCTCACGCATTGAGACTTGTCGCTCAGTAGTGTTCTCTCCCTCAACCAGAAGATGGTGGTACAAGGTTGTTGTCATTGTTGTTGTCGTCATAGCCCTGTGTTCTTCTCTTTTGCCCCCTGTCACTGCCGACTTATTAGTTTGGTCCTCTGCCATTTGGAGATACACGAAATCACATTATTCAGTTGGTCATGGATTAGACGAGGAGGAGAGAAACATAGGCTGAGGGATGATCAAAGAGGGCCCACATTCACCTCACACTGTCAGACTAACTCGGAGACAAAGAGATGGGGGAGGCAGAGCAAAGAAAGGGATTTTAGCGGAGAAAGAGGTGAAGTTTAGGATGTTTTGAGTAGATAATTGGACCCTGATTAGTTGATGCCAGTGATAATGTGTCTTAACTGAGATCTGTCTGCTGTTGGTATATGTTTACATCATTATTTAAATGTGCTAGAGATTGTCTTCTTGTGTTTGTGTACGAACGCATGTTGTGTGTTGGTGTGCGTCAGACTGATCTGAGCTCCTCGTTTCCTCAGTGCACCATCGGGCCCGGCGGCAGAGAGAGAGGGAGAGAGAGAGGGAGAGAGAGAGAGAGTGAGTCACCAAGCAGATGAAAGAGTCAAAGTAAAGGCTCTGCCATCCCAAAAAAAACATCACACAGCTCCCTTGCTCACTTTTTGAAGTCATCCAAGAGGAGGGAGGGAAACGACACACTTTCTCAATCGCATTAAAACATGGCGTCAGGCAGCTTCCATCTCGCGGCACGCTATAGATTACACTTTGGTTTGAAGTGGAGTTTTAAATGGGACACCACGATGTTGGGCTCTGATTTTTGGGTGAAGTTCATAATTCAACTCGGGATCCTCCTACATCTTTACATCAGGCAGACTTATTGATCAAAGGAGGGATGGAGGTATAAAAAATAGGAAGTGATGTCTACGTTCGTAAGAGAACAAAATTTTATCACAGTTCAATCAAAGTTCAGTGACGGTTTGAAACAACTTTGCATGTCCTCATGCAAAATGTTTGCTGTCATCAAAACCTCTGCAGGTTCACACACATTTTAGCTTAACCTGTGCCTGAAACTACACAGAGGGCTTAAATGAAACATCTTTTATGAGGTTTTCACATCTGCTTAAAGGGTAAATACGCCACATTTTATGTGTAGGTTCAGTCAGTATTGTGGAATGCAGCAAAACATTCCTGAGTGTGCTATACCGACACCACTGTCATCATTTGATGCATCCAGCAACTTAGTTGGTGTTAAGGAAGAACTTCAGGCTTTCATCTTGGATATCTAGTCTCCGCCTGTGGGTTACCAGGTGGTGTGCTGCCGCTCAAACCCAAAACAACTCTTAGAAATCCTACACAAAAAAAAAAGGTCCTTGTTCTCTTTTGACTTTTACAGCTACCTCACCTTCCAAGAGCGAAAATAGTGAGGATCTTGGGGCGAGAATACATTTTACTGGGGTTTGGTTGACATTTATATATTCAGCTGTGTAAATTCAAACAGGCGCATGCAGCGGAGGCAGGCCGAGACCCCGGCTGCCAAGGGACCATCTACAACCTGTTGCAGAGAGAAGACAGCTAGAAGGAAGTTCAGGCCAGGTAGTTGTCGGATGCTGTCGTGGAACGCCATCCCTGACAGAGAACGTGTGCTAAATGTTTATCTTTTCATCCTCACCTCGACAGAGGGGTGATGAACAGTTTCAGAATGTCGAAGATAAACTGTAAAAGACAATCAAGACTTTCTGGGCAGACATCAGACGACCACTGAGTGTGTCACGCTCCTCTAACCACCTCGCTCCATCTACCGAGCTGACACGGTTATGTTGCTGTCTTCAAAGCCACCAGAGAAAAACATTTTTATATCACCCATACAGGAGTTTCTGGCGCTGCCCTGATTTTATTTGTCTCATTTTGTCAATTGACTCCAGCTACAGTCAGCAAGTAAAGAAATCTGATTCTAAAAACAAACTTTTTTCTTGACCTTCTGTTGTGGGCTCGATGTTAATCCCAGTCACTCTGATGGTATTTGCTGCTAATGGTTTTCTGACACCAAAGAGCTTTCTGGTGTATTAAATCACCGCACATTTGGTGTATCGCGTGTGACGCTGCGCGTTTGATGTATGTTTACCCGTGTATGTTCCTGTGTGTTCCCATGATGCATTATTTCTGTGCTGTGTGTTAGGCGGCGCTGACAGTGAGCAGCAGGGGATGAAGAGAATCACTACTGACAAGCAGTGATGGCAAACTGTGCAATGGAAATAAAGCCTCTTGTCATTACACCATTACAACAAGTCTCTTTCTCACACACAGAGATACACAGGCGAGCACAGCAAGACAGCAATGATTACAGACAAACGAGCAAATAACATCTCCCAGCTCTCCCTCGCTGGCAGATTGGACTCAAATTGTTATGAGAGACATACGTGGTGAGCAGAGAATCGTTTTCAATGCTTACAAACACTGCTGCCACTAAAACTCAAGGCTTCATGGAGCAACCGGGAAAAAAGCTTTACCCTGACAGATGAAAAAAATGAACCCCACAAATAATCGCCCCCTTGTGTGCAGGGGAAAACCACCAACAACCATTAACGGGAGTTCTCCTGTATTCATTGGCACCTTTAAAACACCCTGCCCTTTGCTTCATTACCCGTCAACCATCCGTCATGTTGTGTCGACCCCACGTGTGGAGTGACATCCTCCTGTTGTCAGCAAGTCCTGAGTGTGTCTTGCGTTGAAGTTCAGCTGTAGGACAATGCTGAAAACCATAATTGCTCTTTAGCTATGCGAGATGATTGGAAACATGTTGGAGAAAAATGCCATATGGAGACAATATCCTGTCCAGGGCGACAGACTGCATTGAACAGATTCTGATATTTCTTTTCACTGGCTTTTCACACAACCTCCGAGTTTATCGTGTGTTCCATTGAGACGTGTTTGCTTTCTTCGTTCTTTAACGACAATACAACCGTCCACTCCCAACGGTGGGGAGCACACACCTTATGCAAATTTGACTTCCAAACGGCTATAGATCAAACGCTTGAGGTGTGTTTGGCCTTCATGGATCCTGTTTATCCATTGTCTGGTTTGAAATGTGTGTGAATTGTGTGTGTGTGTGCGGGTGTTTAAGAGAGAGAGAGAAAGTTGTCACCTGCTTTATGTCCCTCCCTTTTTTTTTTTGCATGGGCTCTTGTCCGCGCCCGTGTTTGTGTTTGGCCTGGTTCCCACTGCAGATTATTAATTAAGTTCTGGTAAGCGGTGCATGCCTTGCTTTCAGATCCACTTCCACTCTCTTTAACACACACACACACTTACTTCAAAGCAGCCGCACTCCACACCGCTAGGATTAAGAGGCGATTGAAGAGCCTGATACAGCCTCAAAGTGCCTTCAGCACTAAAGTGCCTTTGGCAGGGCACAGGTAGTCTCTTTGAATTGCCTACACTCACACTCACGCATACACACACACATATGGCTGGGCTTTTAATATAGCTCTGACTTTCCCTTTGTATTTCTCCCAATCCTGTTGGGCTATTTCTTGCATGTTCTATCCGCGTCCTCATCTATCGTAATCTGCAGCCAGTTTTCATGTGTGTTCAGACGTCAGAGCTGTATAATGCGTGATGTTGTATAATTGTACCTGCTATTTTCCCGAGAGGGACTAAAGGTAAAAAAGGAATTGGCTAGTAGCGAGCTCTTCATGTGCGTCACATGTGAACTCGTAAGCAGTGGATCTTCAAATTATGGACGATAAAGTTAATGAAACTGTAGCTAGGTGCCTCTTCTTTGATGTTCACTGTGATATTTTTCTTAGGAACTTACTTTGTTGACACGGTGTCAGTTAATCCGATGGAGGAATCTAATAATAACTACGGCAGTGTCACTTGAACAAAGATGGAGCAGTCCCGCAGCAGAGACAACAAACGTGTCAGCTGTAAAGAAAACATCGAAGGACTCCCATTTGCGCCCCTCTCCCACACACTGTTCTTTCTCTTGCCTTTTCTACACCCTTCTTTGTCTACCTCTCTCTCATCAGCTGCTATAGGGCCCCTGGGGACGAGCGAGCCGCCACTCACAGAGTCCTGGCACAGGAAGACAGGCCCGTATCCTTGGTGATGGCTCTGTGTTTCTGCGGTGACAGGTGTGTCCGCTCAGAGCGGACAGCAGTGTTTGTCAGGAAGTGTTTGGATGGGGCGCAGAGTCCAAAGGCAGCTCAGGTGTTGATGGCTGCGTTCAATGAAACTGTATTTCTTAGGGAGTTGTCTGTCTGTCACTGGCTGTCAGGACAAGAGAGTTAAGCAGTGTGTATGTGAGTGAATGTGTGTGTCATTGGTCTGGTTTATGTATAAATCCAGCTTACTGTTGTTGTTTTTCATAATTTGGTCACTGATTATTGGCAAAGTTTTAGATGTTTACTGAATTTGATGCAGTTTCCCTGAGATAAAGTGAGAGAAGACACCTGCGGAGAAATGGATTTCTTCCACTGCAATGTGTGAGTGTGCAAAATAATAGCAGAAGAATTTGAAATGGAATATAATGATATGCCTTACCCATTTAGACTTGTAAAATCCTGCTATCCAGAGAGGAAAGCTACTTGCATGGATCTCATCACCCTGCATTCAGACAGCCATCGACATCCTCTTCAGATTCCACCACTTCACACCTTATTATCTCCGTCCGCTGTTAAGCCTGTCATTGAAACTCTGGCATCACAGGTAGTTGAAAGAAGACAGATCTCGCATTAGACACTTGTCTTTGCCTCCAGCTGGCTAGCTTCCCATTAAGAAACAACAGAAAACAAAGAGACGAGCGGCACTCAATAAACTCCCGACAACAATCTCTGTTCACTCCTGTTTCTTTCTTCGCCGCGATGTCTCCGAGCTTCTCCTGATCAACTCTCTTTTTTCGCCCCGTAGCTAATTGGCAGCAAGTTTTTAATTCCCCCCCCTGCCCCCCTTCTTGTTAAGTGATGAATCGTTGGCAGGGGATCAAAGGGGAGCGGTGCCCACTGTGCGCCATGCCCGTCACTACCTGCTGGCGCACATGAACGTTGGGACTGGCGCTGTGCCAAGGGGCCACAGGCCTGTACCATGGGGACACACTGCCAAGAGGCAGAGGTCAACGCAAGTGTGTGTGTGGTGTGTGTGTGTGTGAGTGAGCATGGGGATGTCGAAGCGCATGTGCTCACTTCCTAACAGAAGATTGAATTTCTCAACTCCCTCTCTCTCTCTCACTTTGTGCGTCTCTGTTATCTGTCTGTCTGCACATCCTGTTCTCACACTACCATCTCCCCTTCTCGTTGCAGGCCAACGGCAGGTTGAAGCACACTGAGATGGAGTGCAATCAGAAGCTCGCAAAGTCTGCCCAGGTAATCAGTTTTATCTCCCCCCCTTCTCTATTTGCCTATTTCATTTTATAATCCTCTTTTTTTTTTTACCCCTGAACCTCTTGAAAGAACGGATGCAAGCCACCATGTGCAAGAAGTTGCACTCACAGATCCTATAGCTGACATGACCTGTGCAAAGCTCAGACAAATAAATGTCTATATAAACCATTGAGACACGTGTTGCATAAAAAATATCTGGCTCTGTCTGGACTTTCTCTTTACTTTACTCATGAGCTTTTTCTTGCCTTTGTTCAGAGTTGTTTGAGGTGGTTTCTTCCAAATCTGTCCTCTGCAGCTGAGTTCAACAGTTATTCAGAGTCAGGACAGTTTCATATCTATTGACAACTCATCTCCTTTACAGCTCGAGATAATAACTACTATTTCCTCTTATGGTACTGATCAATATCTTTATATTATTTATTAGGGGTGTAGAAATCCCCTGCGGCGACCAGCTGGAATATTGTGTGTATTAAAGGTACTACATCAAAAAGAAGACCTCTCACATCTTCTTCATTCTGTCATGTAATTAGAATGGGGCCACACTTGTTTCTACAATGTTTCCAATTTCAGATACTTTAACATAAAGGTCTAAGCTATATGTTATTCATAAGAGACTGTCTCTTATGACATCGTTCATTTATCCTTTAAACCAGCGATACAACTTCACTCTGTCTGTCAGAACATCTCAGAAAGTTCATGCAGCTTTCACCTCGCCAGTTGAAAAATCCAAAACAACCGAAGCCGTGTTTACATTACAAAAGAAAAGAGTCTTCTTGATTATGTAGCAGGCTAAAATATCACAATCATTTGGCTGTAATTGCACGTCGTTACCCAAAGAAGAGATTCAAAGATGTGGTTTGTTGTTTTTCTGTCTTTCTTCTCCTCCTTTACCTCCCCCCCCCCCCTCGCATTCAGGGTTGGCTGGCGAAGGCACAGAGTTGAAAGCAGGGTTGACAAGCAGATGTTGTGAGAAAACGGTAGCTTATTAGGTTACACAATGCTCGACTTCAAAAAAAAAAAAAACAAAGTCCTGTGCTGTGCGAAAGTTTGGCCATGTTTGCCACATTCAAAGCAAAAAGTGATTAATCCTCTGTTTGGGAGTCGCGGAGCTGGCACAGGTTCAGCAAACAAAACCTTTTGTTGTTGTGTTATACAGAGGGTTACGCTGAAGGTGTGGGTGTTAATACGTGTGATTAATGCCGGCTACTTGTCATGGGCTTGGGAGGCTTTGTTTTAAAAGGTAAAGGTGGAACGGAGGGTTTTCTGTTGCCTTCCCCTTGGGGCAACTCAGTCAAATGTAAACAAGAGGCCTTTGAACCTCAAAGGCTAACCCCAGTTGTTAACCCCTCAGTGTCTGACAGAGGGCATCGCTCTTATGCTCAACGGCATGGTTAATGGCCCAATTAAAAACATACCACGCCATACATTATCCTGAGGGGACTGGAGACGCACCACGTTGAGGGTATATTTACGTGCATGGGCACACACATCCCTGTCTCGTATGTTAGCTCCTTGCTTTTGTCTATCCGTCTTTCTCTACCGCTCTCATTCACACACACACATGCAGGCTAATTAGTTTCTCTCCTATCCAATCCTGTGTGTTAAGCGTCTAGCTGTGAGTGGTCCTCCTGGGCGACCTGTGAACTGAGCAGGACTGTGCTCTCTCCACTCACTTAATGATGAGGCTCCAGTGGGTGGTAGCTCTGGTGCTGGTGAGAGATAATTACTTTTATCCCTGACCGTCCACCATGGGAGTAGGTAGGAGGTGGAGGGAATTTGCCATGGGAGGCACAGTGCAGGAGACGTATCATGTTCTGGAAGAAAGAGGTGGAAGTTCACGCCGTATGCAAATAGGACTAATTTATTGCAGCAGAATACTGCTTGTTAAGTCACAATCGATGTTCACACGTGACCTCGTAGCATACATGAACCAAGTAGGAGCACATTCATTCCTTTGATTTCCACCTCTTTAAACAGTAATGTATTATCATAGTTTATCCGTTAGAGGCAGAATTGGCTAAAGTTAATGACTAGCTCCTTAACACAGTGTAGATTTTAGAAGCTAAGGAGTCTGATCTTTCCCCCAGGAACTGTTTGAGACCGAAAAATGTGTTTTGCTTATTTTTAGTGCACTTGTATGTTTGGCTTCAGTCTGCAGGGTGACATATGTGCAGAGTTTCACACTTGAAGGCAGTTTCCACATTTATCTGCGGGAGGAAGGAAGGTTTCTCTGCGCTCACCTTAAATCTGAGTTGCAGCAGTGCACCCACGAGAGTTCTTACTTTTTTTTTTCTACGTCTTGAAACATGTCTGGAGGGGGATCTTTCAGCAGAAGTTCATGGAGTGATTAAAGCAGAGGGTGAAAAACTGAAAATAATTGACAAAATAGGGATTTTTGGTAGCACTGCAACTATTATTTAATCAATTAATCTGAATACTTAGGAACATTTTACTTACAAATGAAGTGGTGCAGATATTTTAGTTGATTTACTTATTGCTTCAATGATAACTGGAGACCATAAGAAGTACAATGAATGACTGATGGTCACTTTGTTCAATGTTTGAAGGGCGTCTTGTTACCTTTAATATAATTCCTGCCTGATGTTTAATCTATACCGTCATTTTGTAATTCAAAATCAATCCCAAAGTTTTTTAATTCACAAGTGTCTTTCTGTAGTCACCTGACCCCCCTTGTGATGGCCACTATTCTGTGGCTGTTCACCATTACATACACGGACAGGTTAGCCTGCCTCTGGCCCTGAACACGGACCATCTCTCTGGGATAATTGACACGTCTCAACAGACCAATTACAGACTTAAAACGGCCTGGTTGGCTATCGTAAAAAAGGTGTTGTGGTGTTTATATATATATATATATATATATATATATATATATATATATATATATATTTACAGGAATAACAAGGCAGACAGCAGGGTTCACTAGTTCAGTGCCGCCGCTGCCTCGGGGCTGAAGACCAGCAGATGCGGGGAATCCATATTGTCAAATAATTATTACATCCAGGAATGATGTTACCATAATAATGTGCCATTTGTTGCTTTCATGTGGCATCCCCACTGACAAAATAAGTCTAATCTCCTTCCCATCATCTCTCTGTCTTTCCCCCCTCTCATCTCTAAACCCCCCCCTCCCACACACACACACACACACACACACACACACACACGCCGTGCAGATTGCAGCAGGGCTAGTCCTCCAGAGTTTGCACATGGTAAACAATTATCTGTCTAGCCCAAAGCTAGCAGCAGCACTGCCCTCCTCCTCCCCCCCACCTCTTTC
>CAAKHC010007462.1:0-15764 GCA_901007825.1 Macroramphosus scolopax | reverse complement strand
CAAAACACACACACACACACACACACACACACACACACACACACACACACACACACACACACACACACACACACACGCCGTGCAGATTGCAGCAGGGCTAGTCCTCCAGAGTTTGCACATGGTAAACAATTATCTGTCTAGCCCAAAGCTAGCAGCAGCACTGCCCTCCTCCTCTCCCCCCCACCTCTTTCTCTTTCCTCTCTTCCTCTCTTTTTGTACTCTATCATCTTTTCTGCCTTTCCCTGACAGTGGCTTAAATAGAATGTTAATTTTGACTGGAGGATTTCAAAGCCGAGGCAGTCCCTTTTCATCTTGGTGTGCACCGCAAGTTCACCAACATAAAGTCACTCTGCTCTTCAAAAAGGAAGTTGTTTTTTCCTTCCTGTATGTTTTTTTTTTTACCTCCCTCTTTTTCTCCCCGCTTTCTCCGAGTCTTCTGTCTCGTCTCAAAAAAGACACAAGACATGAGACGCTGGGAAAGCAGCGTTTCAAGGTGCCATCCAAATCCATGACAGATGTGAAACGCGTGTCGTTTTTTTGAAAGACCAGGGAAGTAAAACAAATGAACACTGCGTTTTTGTTTAGTGAACGTCTTGCGTTTGGCAGCTGGCTTTCTCTCAATTTTTTTTTTATCAGACATGAGAAAAAGATAATAGTATGACATTGGAGGTTTTGTCTGTGTGTCTTTCTCAATCACGCTCAAATGAAAAGTCCTAGGGGGCGGAATTCTTGGCGAGGATACTCATATGACCTCCACTTCTAATGCAGCCTGAGCTCGGTCTTGTTTCCGGCTGATGCAGCAGCCATTAGCTCATTTTCAGAGCGATTCTCTCAACTGCATATTGTTGCCAGGATAAAAAAAAACCACTTTGATCTGTATTTCTTCTGTGTTATCATTAAGTCTCTATAGTTCACTTTGGTAAGGTCAGCTGATATGATGGAAAGAACTTCCATTTGCTTCATGAATATTTGGTCAGCACCCACTACACGCTGAAAGACATTGAGTGACGACGCCAAACATTTTGTTTTGGTTGTCGAGAAGTGACATGAGACTTACGATATCATCACTGTCAACAATAAGCGGAGGAGAAACAGATCCTGGCTGTCACGGTCTCTCACATTTATCAAACAATGAAGGGGGACAAGGGTCAATATACGTAATCAAGGGCGGAGTGGGATGCTGCCACATCCGTCCGGGTGTCGGGAGTGTCTAGTGTCATAGTCGTCATTGTTATGGGCTCAAGTTTGACACCAGGGACTTGCAGGTGATTAGAGACCCTGCTAGGTTTGAAGGGAAACCTTTCTTAACTCATAACATTGAGGTGAAATTGAAAATATAATCTCTCTTTCTAGTGTGTCTACAAATGTGTCCCAACACAACCCGGCACTGAATATTTCATCTGCTGGTCGCTTGACGTCTGTTACTGACGACTGCAGCCCCAGTCAGACCTTCCAGACAAGGGAGTTACTAGAAAGTATATTTTCAATAAAAAAGTTGACGTTAAACTGATCTTCCGTCTCCGTCAGAGTTAAACTGCTTTCAGGGTAACAGACTCTGGTCCTCACAGCCTTGCCTCACAGATTTTAGATGAAGTCGGGGAGTTTATCTCAAATTTTGTGAGACATTCTAATGGAATTTTAAATCTTGCCGATTTCAGTACTCACTTGAATAAAGCTGTCAACCCTCAAAATGAGTTAAAGCCTTCCTGGCACTTATTGATACTTCTTGGTTCACTGAGTTTTGGAACCAGTGGTAAACACTCTTGATTTGATCTTACTTAGAGACAATCATGGTTTCTGATCTGACTGTCGTTCCTGTCATATCTGCTGTCAGATCACTCTAATTAAATTTGAGGTGACACCTACTTACCCTTGTAGTGTTCTGCGGATGTTTCATACCAGTCGCCACATCCGCATGCTAATGTGACTGCGCTTGGCGAACAATTGCCTGCAGTTACAGCTAATTTCACTGCAGAGGCGAGCGCTGTTGAAAAGTTCATTAGTGGCATAAACACAGCTCTTTCTAGTCTCTTAGTACCAGAACGAGCTCTCAGGTCTTGAAGCTGGTTTACTGAAGGAACAGACGTTTTTAAGTTGGCCTCCAGGCTGGAACACAAATTTAGTCAATCGTAATTGGACCTTTTGTATCTCTCATGGCATTAGTGGGTATTTAATTAAAAGCAAAAAGCAGCGTATTTCTCTCATTTAATTGGCTCAAATAAACACAATCTTATACAACAGTTCTTTGATTCTACACACAATTCTTCTTGAACTCACCTGATATCAGCCATCTGTTAGCCGCTCACCCCTAACAACTCATTAATTTTTGTATTTTTTTTTTCTTGGAATATGTAGGACATTATACACAAATTTAGTTATTCATCCGCAATTACCTCCACAGCATCATTAGTAGCATTTCCCAGGTACAGAACAAGTCCTAAATAGTCTGTTTTTACTAACCCTCGTGTTTTTTTCCCATAATTTTCACAGTTAAAGGACTTTTTGCTTGTGCTTGTCCGAATCCACATTAGATGATGTTGTATAATGTACAGATTGTAAAGCCCCATGAGGCAATTTTATGATATTGGGCTGTTGAAATAAATTTGAATTCATCTGGCTTGGTCTATAGTTCACTTTGTCTTGTATCTGCCAACCCAAGAATTAGATCAAACACGTTTTTTTCTCCCCTTTAGCTTACTGCAGAACTACGGAGGTCGGTATGTAACTCAAAGGAGGAAGTCGTTCGTCTGCAGCAGGCAATGAAGAAGCAGCTGGAGGAGGCCAACAATCGCTGGGACCAGGAGAGAAGGGCAATAACCCGCCACGCCAATGAGTCCAATAAGGTTGGTGTTTTTCTCTCTCACTTAATCACACCCGTCCCTGCTACCTATCAGCAGAGGTGGAAAAGTCGTGGAAGTGTGTGTAACCTGCATGTAAATACACTCCACCTACATAACTCAAACACTTCATCTGCACCCCCAACATGTCTTTTCTTAGTCTCTGATCATCCTATCTTCTTTGACCCCTAGCCGTCTTACATACACTCTGCCATTTTTCATTGGCCTCTGTAGCGTTCGTCCAAAACCTTTAGACTGCAATAATAGTGCAGGGGGGTTGTCACTTAACTGCATCCTAAATACGACCTTGTCTGGATTAGACTTTTATAGAGTAGACACAGGTCGCATTTCTTTTGTTAAAGCACGGTCACAGTTTGTATGCATGTGCTCTGTCGTTTTTATGGCTGGTTGCAAACTCCATAGTGTCTTTAAGTGGCTTGTTTGCCTTATGTCTGGCTGAACCTTTTAAATCTGTCTGCTGCACCCCCACTTTCATAACCTCACATTATTACTGTCATTCTGTTTTACAGTTTAACTCTGCTCAGGCTCTACTTTTTTTTTAGAATTACGTTGCTCTTGACTTGGTATGTGGCCAAAAATAATATAGAACATTTAGAGATCGGAGATAAAAAAAAAAATAGTTTGACTTAACGCTGCCAATGCTAGACTGGATTAGTAAAACACATCTGTCACCCTGCATGCCGTTGATAGATCAGATAAACTGCCGTCCGCTGTCACACTCTGGTGTCCCGCCTTTTAAAGTGTTGCACTGTTTATAAAATGTGCAGAGACAAACCATACACTTCATTTGGTTTCTTCTTTTCCCTGATCTCTATGCACATTTCTCTTTCATTCGGCTCGTCTGCCTTGGCAACCAGACTTGGACAGTCAGTGGCAGTTGATTGGGTGTGGCTCTCTAAATAAAGAGTTGTTGTGTCTGGGATCACGACTTGTTTTCCGAACACAACCTTGTCTGTCTGTGGTTGAAGCTGCCTCGTATATAAGAAGGCAGGTCTGTAAGTCTCCCATGAGGTCCAATCTCCTTTCAAGCTGTGGCAGCCAAGCCCCCCCTCCCCTCGCTCGGTCCGGATTGTTCAGCCAAAGTGGCCTGAATTAAAAGTCTAGTCTAGTTAAAATGCAATTAACATTTAAAGCACCCTTGTCTTGAGGATGACCAGGTGTGGTTGACATGCTGGTTATATAATACAACTAGAGCTGCGCCTGATACGTCCAACAAGTGCAATGTAAAAAACAAGCTGCTGCCTAACTGCCCTAAAAGGTAATATCTTCCTACCTGCCCATGCTACACCCCTCCAACAAGTTTGGAGAAAATCATCCATGTAGTTTCTGTGTAATGTTGCTTAAAAAATACCGTAAAAATATCCTCTTTGGTGAAGGTAATCACCAGAGCACAGCGAGACTCAACACTGTAGCTGGCGATGTTTGTCTAGCTTTGCTGCTCGCAGTCTACATGTGCCATGACACAGCACACATCCTGTCTCCCATGTTATTGTCTCTGTTACATGACACTGGTTGTCGAGGGCAGACAAAGGCTTCTAATCTGCATCCTCATTATTATGATCCCTCCTGTATTAGCCACCCGCTAATGAAACTCAATTAATGGGTGTATTGTTCGGTGAGGACCCGACAAGAGGGGAAGCGCCGAATGATGGAGGGAGAGGAAGGTAAGATAGGTCAAACTGCAAATAAAGAAACTTGAAAAAAAAGAAGAGGAGGAGAAGAAGATGGCAAACAATGAAGGGGAAGAGAGGGGGAAAAAATAAATGGTGGCGAGCTGTCAGCGGGCCATCGGAGGGAGTGTGTCGCTTGCTGACATTGTTTCCATGCTGCTCACTTCAAAGGGCTCGGATTATGACATGAGCGAGGGGCTTCAGACAATGGGAGGGGAAGAAAATAACATCAAAGTTTGCGCATTTGAATTGAGATAATCCCAAAACAGTTGTTCTGAATGCACCGGATCAGATGTCCCTTTTTTCCTCGCCAGCCCTCTTCTGACATTTCTAGCCCACATTTAGCACCGACTGTGGCTCTACTGTACTTGTGACTCTCTGAATTGTGGGCGTTAATTGCAGGGACCTTTTGCATCTCATAAATTCTTTTTTAGAACAACGGTAGTACAGTTAAGCGTGCTCATTATATGGGGATTTTTTTTAAAAGTGACATTTAGGTTCAGGGGGTATATTTGTGTGCGTGAGAGAGAGCGTTGGCGTGCTGGGCTTCTTCCATGTGGTGCAGTAGACGGGAACCCTGGCTGTGCTGGTCCTCGCTGTTTGAGTTGCAAATAAAGTAAATATCAAACTGTGTGTTTCAAATTGTTGCACGTGTGTGTGCACAGGCTGCTTAGTGTGATGCCCCTGTCCAGATTAATGAGACACCAACCAGCCTCAAAAGCTTTAAAGCTCCATTAAATGTTTTACATATCAACATTGAAACATATTATTTCATATGATGAAACTCATGTCTATTTGTTAGAGATATATATTTAAAGGTCAGATCAATGACAAAGTAAATAATTTCTTATTTTGCTGAGGACCACCTGGACGACCCTCGAGGACCACTAGACCTCGAGTGTGTTGTTGTGAGCTTCAACTACATATAGACTCTCTGATACACAGGAAGCCGTGTCTCGTACCAGATAATAAAGAGACCTGCCGCTGATTCACCTTACTTTCCCGCCTTTGTTGCATATGAATGATTTCGTCAATGGGGTTGTAATTGAAGAGTCGGACGGGAGCCACTATCCCTTACCAATTATATTTAGGTTACCAATTATCTCATAACAGTGGGCCAGGCAGGAGTGGGCAGTTTTAATGCACTGGAAGCAGGCTGGCGTCAAAGGACCGAGGAAGGTGAAAGCAAGATGAAAGCGGCGTATTTGCTTTCATCTGTCCGGTCTATTCATATCAGGTAAGGAGAATGGGAAACAACATAGAGGAAACCAGTGTGGAGCATTGGGACATAGCCAGCTTTTGGGTTAAGGATTATTTACTTCCTGATGTCATCTGTTTCCCTCTGTGTGGTATCTCGTTCAAGTGTCTGCCTTAATGTTTGGATTTTTTCTTTGATGAGACTTGAGAGTTTCTGGTGAAGGTAAAGTTTAATAGCGAGGTTATTGGCTAGTGCATGGCGTATGTTTGTGGCCACATGCACAGGCAAGCGAGTGTGCCTCAGAGTGTGTGCATGAATGTGTGTATGCGCTCGCTGAAATGTGCAGCTGCCAATTCTGGCAGAACTCAAGCCCACAATACCCTGCCAAGTGAAAGGTACAAAGACACACACAGGCCTTGTCTCTTCTTTCTCTCGCCCTATCTTTCCTAGACTGTATCTTTCGAACTCTTTCTGTCTCAAACTCTCTGTCTACACACACATACACACAACACACATGCTCACCTCGCCTTGCCAAAAGGGAGAGGTGGCTGGTGAATAAACAATGGCACTCCGCCCATGGTGTCACCCGCCTGGGCTTTGATCAGCGCCGCTGTTCCTGCTCCCCACAGCCGTGCTTCCTGTCTCTCTGCCTGCCGAACGCTGCCATGTACGCGCACACATGTGCACGCGTACACACACACACACACACACACACACAGGTTTTACTGAGTGTTCATACCTTGGGCCTGCGTACACACCCTCATTCCCGTTTTCTCCTCACTAAGTCTTTCTGTCCCTCAAACTCATACACAAGCCTACTTTGAGTTAGTGCCCTTGTCTCCACATCTTTCAGTAGTGATGCATTCTTTATCACACACACACACACATGCTCACACCACGGCAGAGACACACACCTTTGATCCGTGCCCATCCAGCAGTAACTTTCAGCCCTTGTCAGACAGAAGGTCCTGTTATTGTGTCCTCTGGGTGAAGTGACAGCAGACACATTACATAATGCAACAGTGACCATTGTCTCACTCTGTTTGAGGATGACAGTGAATACACGAGGTGCACTGCTCTTTGTACGCTCGACAGTGTTTAGGTTTTACATTTCTTTGTCAAAATGTGACGGAGTCCTTGTGATCTAGGTGCTATTTTTATGCATGGATAGCAGTAACAAAGGACCGAGCTCCTGTACACACAGACGCACACAGCCATACAAACACACACACACACACACACACACATGGAACTGGGCTAGTTGTAGCAGCTGCAGTTTGTCTGTAGTTCTGTACTTATATATGCATTAGTTTCTGAGGGGGTTGAAAGGATGACTTTGCCCGTGGGAAGGAATGGCAGCAGTGGATCAAGAACAGGTGTGCTGGGTACCCTCTGTAGCAGAGGCAAAAGAGCTGCTTCTGTCGTTGTGTGTGTGTGTGTGTGTGTGTTTGTGTGTTCATGTGTGTCTTCTCTGTTAGTGTCTCTGTCCACGTCCTTCAACACATGTCCATGTTCCTGTTTTCAACCTTCAACTGCTCATTTGTTCAGGGAAGTTTGCAGGCAATTATGTCAGACGTGATTGCTATTTTCACGTTCTGTGTTTTTATTTAGCTCCATGAAAGAATCATTTCCAGTGTTTCTTTTCGGATTTTTTAAGGTCTAAATAATTAATGGGCAGAACAATTACTGGAATCTGCCCGACATTAAGCGAGAATTCGAAGGCCTAATGGCATCAAAGTAAGAAGGGCTTTTTTTCGCCACTGGCTATCTCTGATTGTTATTAGATGTGTCAGACAACATAATGAAAAGGATCCATACTGAGGTAGACGTCTGTCCAAAGCCAAAGCACAATGGTCTTTAAGACTCTGTGTCCATACAAAGGCCTTTACTCATGCGGAGCACAAGTAGACACAACTTCAAAATCTAAAATCTAAAGCAGTCCAGCTTTGCACTCAAATATCCAGTCAGGCTTCCTTATGTCCCGTGTCCTTCATGGCGACCCTCTCATGTTGGATCCATACAAGAACATGTGAAAGCGAGTGTATCTCTCTTTTTCACCCTCTGGCTCGCTTTATGTATCTGTGCAAGCGCCCATCTGCTTTAAGGTGCATGTAGATGTTTGCGTGTGCGTGCAGCCTTGCATGCGCGCGTGGTGTTGGCTGATTGATGACTTTTCCGGCTGTGTGTGAGGGATTCCCGGCAGTGTTTGATCCACATATCAGAGGAGGTGGAAGTAGGAGAGAGATAACATTCCAGGAAGCTAAGAGGGAACGTGGGAAGTAGAACAGCTCATAGAGACCATGCTCCGTCACAGACAACGAACGGAAATTACTCATTAAACCGCGGCCCCGATGCTAGGTAGGAAGAAACCACAAATGGCTTTTGCGTCACTTTTTGATCCCATTTTGGTTAAAGCTGTTTGATGACCAGCCTCAATATGCAAAGCACATGAAGTCCCAGCTAAATATTGGGATGTAGTGAGAGGAGTGAGACCTAATCAATAAGCTTGAGAACCAAAATGCACTAAAACAACTCAATCTGTGTACATTTACAGAGTTGGGTTTGTTTCTTTCACAACACCAGGAGAACTCCTAGCTTCATGCATATGGAGATGGTAGCGTGTTTGTGTGTGTGTGTAACGACTTTTTAGAATCCCTCGATGTTTTGTGAATAAAAACATAAACATTAAACGGAAGAAATGTATGTTTTAAAGCACCGTCAAGACATATTAGGCTGCAGCAGTATTTGCAAGTTTTGCAAAACTTGACATCCTTGAAATGATATGCTATTTGATGAGCTGAATACAAGTATGTAGGCGCACACACACACACACGAGACATATGGTGCATATTTCAGAGTTGTTTCCTATTCTCTTTCTACTGTAGCTCACAGCAGCTGAGACAGAAAGATGGAGAACAGCGTGTTTCCCCTTGTGGGCATAGCTGAGTTGCAACATGTCTTCATTACCGCAGCAATTGTCTTACTATTTTCATCAATACCGGGGAAGGCACCTCCATAACCGTGTCGACATGTGCGCGTATTGCAATAGACAGGATAACCATTTCACTGTTGGGGAGATTTCTAGATGTGCCGCCATCACAGAATCTTCCCACTTCAGTTCAGAATCAACTCGAGGAAAAGTGCTGGAAAAACATCAAAGTCGTGAAAGCAAGTCAATTCATACCAATATCAGTGATGTGTTTCAGAGGGGCTGTCCTGGTTGACTCACTAAAGCAGGTCTTTTTTATTCCTACATACAAACAGACAGACAGTAAAGCAAAACCAAAAGTTTCTCTTCTCTAACACCTCAGGAGGGAGACCTCTCTCCTCCTCCTCTTCCTCCTCCTCCTCCTCCTCCTACAGCCTCTCTCTAACACTCTCTTCTTTACCTTTCCCACAGTCTTTCGATAAAAGTGCAGATAAAAGAAAGTCTGTGCTCGTCTCTCTGGCCATCCATCTCTCCTTGAGGTTAGCACCTCCTTTATTATTTACTATCAGATCAGTACACACACACACACACACACACACATATCGCCTTGTTCTGCTAAAGCTGTGTGTGTGTCTGTGGGTGTGTGCACGTGTGTGTTGGGTGGGCACAGTCCACATACTATGCCTTTGTTTATGTACGTCTGTGCGTCACACCCCCTGTGTATCTATCTGTTCTTACCCTTGTTTGTTTGTGTGTGTGTGTGTGTGCGCGCGTGTGTGTATGTGCATCTGTTTGGTGTGTGTGTGTGTGTATGTGTGTCCTTGGCTGGAGGCGGTGCAGTGTGAGGTTTTTGCTGCTGTCTGAAGTCGTCCAGCCTCAGTGTCATTAGAGGATCTCTTTAATCCAGACGTTGGGAGAAACTTCTGACAGCACGCTGCAAATAGAAGGCCCCGCCGCACATGAAGAGCAGCTCGGCTCCTAACAAAACACCAAGTTTAAAGAGGCCCCTGGCCTTTTTTCCTCCTCCTGCTATTCCCTCCCTTCTTTCTTCTTTGCTTTTTTTCCCCTGCTCTCTGTTGCTTTTATTTCACCCTAGGGATACTTGCTTGCCTTATCTGTGCAAGAGGACCACCCAGGAAAGATGATTCAGGCATCGGTTTGTCTGTGCACTTGTATGTGTGTTTGTGTTTACACAACACTGCAGTTGCACACTCTGTCACACTTTTACTGTTTAGCACTCACATTTTCAGAACTTTTGTTGTTAATATTAATGCAAGCCCACACCTGCACGGATCGCTCTGAGCGGTGTGTCGGTGCTTGCTGGCGCGTGTGCCTCGCTAATCCTTTGAGCCAAAGTTTGGAATGAAAGGCAAAGGCACGTTACTGATGGAGAGGTGAGAGACGCCTTGAAGCTCCCGACTGCAGGACTGCGGCCGTGGAGGCCACAGCCACTATCTCTTCACTCCGGCCGCGTGTTTTTGTCCTTCATGTCCCTCCTCCTCCTCCTCAGTATCTTTCTGTTCCTTCATTCTTTCGGATATCGTCAAATGTCTGCTTTATCTTCAGCTGTTTTTTACATTGCAACTTTTTTTTCTCCCTCACACAACTTTTCCCTTTCATGCTTTACCTTCTTTTTCTACCTGCATTCATGCCTCTTCCCTTCGGTTCTCCCTGAAGAAATCAGACCCCCCCCTCCTCCTCATGGTGGGTTTACAATGACTTGAGTCTGCATGGTTGATAGAGACCATATCACCCTGAGCATCTGGAGGCACTTAACCAGAGTCCTCGACACACAGTCCTTCACACACCTTCACACACTCAATTACACTATAGGAACAACCAACATAATGTGTGTATTTCACTGTGTGCTTGCAATGCGTGTGTGCAGGTACAGTACAGGTTTATTCAGACAGTTATTATTAAGCAGTCTTTTTATTAGTTCCTATCTGTGTCTATAAGAGATATTTGTTTGTTCATTGTCTGAGTCCGGCCCACGATACAGCTCGATATGATCATCGTGTCTGACGCTGGTAACAGTTAAATATTTCAACGCTGTCAGATTCAAACAGAGCTTTTATTCCTCATCAGAATCATCCCCTCTGATTTGGTTATTGCAATGATGACTTGAACTTCTATCCTCAGAGATGTTTTGAACACATTAAATACAGAACCCACATGAAAGAGATAAGTGCGTCACCAATGAGGCCCACTAGTCAGTCTTACTTCCCAGAAGACCTGCTGTGTCACAGTGCAGGGAATCAGAAGTGGTTTTATGGGGGGGCGTGGTGGTTCATCCGTGTCTTTCATCTTCTTTTCCAGCCAATCTACTCCCCAAAAACAGTTGGGTCACAGGGGATAACCCTACATAGTTGCCTTTGTCCAGACGTTCAAATCCACCGCACCGGCTTGTTGACTGATTCTCATGGCGCCACGGCATTAAACGGCAGTTTCCGATCAATCCCATAAACAACAAAGAGGGAGAGTACAAATAGCTAATCAGCACCATGGGCGAGACTAAAGCCGTTGTCAAGCTATGCAGCATGTCTTCTCAATAGAGACATCATAGTTTGGTTAAACTTTGCTACGCTCGACTGTAAAACCCCGACGAACCCGGTATATCGTCATGGCTACGCATCAGGGCCGAGTTTAGAAATGACGTTGCATTCCAGTGGATGTTTGGTTCGGAGAAATCCATCCCCCGTCCCCACGGAAATTGGTTAGAGTCGAGGCAATGTCAGACTGGAGATGGAAACGGAGTGTAACGGGTTGACAGTCTGTTTGATGTCAGGTTACCTGTAGTGAAGGAGGAAGGAAGGGTAAGAGCTTTCATAGACAATCCACTTACAAACAACCAGCAAGTGTGGCGTACACTATGGCATCGAGTATGATAATGTCTTTGTGTGCTAATAAACAGCTGAGGGGCATGCCCTTCCATACACACCACTTCCTCTCACTCTCATGCCTGTAAACAATACGATCCAACAACCTGTGAAGAAAATAGCATCAACAGCACTCAAGCTGGCTTTCCACTAAAGCTGAGCCTTTGATTCGCCAATAAACAAAATAAAAATGATGAAATAGAAGGCAATGTGTGTGGAGATGTGGGCAGTGATGGCAGTGAATCGTGACTGGCTGCAAAATACCCTGATTAATAGGATCGACACGTTGAAAAGCAGCTGCTCTTCATGCTGCACAAACTGACCTGAAGTCTGTTGCTCTAGAAATACATCTCCCAGAGGTTTAAATTAGCCACCACAAAGCAGAGACAGGCCGTATGAAGTGGATTTACCTTAATCAGTGCTGTTCAGATATGGGTGGACACTGCACTATGATCTATAGGTCTAAAATGTTTTTTTTAAGTGATTACATGTCAAAAATGTACGTGAGGATTTTCCGCCAGTCTGTGACAAACATTGTGTTGGCCCATCCTTCATTTTTAATCAGTGTGCAGAAAGTTGCTACACAGGCATTCATCCTGGCCCTGAATCCCAAATCACACATACTTGTGTGAGTTATATGAGTGTGGCGGGTTAAAGATTAGGTGCTCATGCCTATTACCTGGACTGTGTTTCCCTCAGCACTAAGAATAGCTGAGGCAACACCTGGCCTCTTCACTCAACTCCAACTCTGGGGAGGCTCACAGAGGATATTGATGGTGTCCAATGCCCCACACACTCTTTGTGTGTGTGTGTGTGTGCGCTCAATTGCACATGTGCACATATCACTCACTGCTTTTCATGCAGACTAATCAGAGATGAAGTGTCCACATGTGCACTCGAAACATCTGGTTCTGCATGCAGGAGCTGCACCATTCTTTCCACTGGCAGAGAAGAAAAACTGCCTCACACACACACACACACACACACGTACGCACACATACAACACATTTATGTTTCTTATTATCCTCTCTTCTCTTTCATTCTATTTTGTCTTTCATGTCCTGCATCACACAGAGCTAAATAGATTGAAGCTGCCAGGCAGATCATTTAATGAACTTGTATTGGAAGACATGTGGGAGTGTTTCTTATCCAGTAAATGATACCTTCTATCTCTTATTGCCTTCAAATACATAATGATCCTTAAAAGGCTTTACAAAAAGCCTAGAAAGTTTGTTGGTTCCGCGAGTGAGTGTCTTCATGGGGGCTCTCGTCTAAAATGAGTTTAGGCTTAATGAGGCCAGCTTTCCAGTAATTGCTGTCACAACTTTATTATTAGCCTTTTAACACACAAGAAATAATCAGGCTGCGTCTCCTTCCCTTCTGGGATGGTCTCTCAATGGTTCCGTGCGTCTTGATCTCTGTTGTTTCTCAGTCTATCACACAGATTCAGACTCTGTCTCCGCATTGCTCGGATGCAGCTGTGTGTCAGTTACACATTACGCCACACGTATCTTGAGTTGCTTTTCCTTTTCCATTAGCCTTCTGACAACTCTGGACTGTCCTTTTCTTCCCCCCAGGCTCTGCAGGACAAGGTGGAAAGTCTACTGAGGCAGCTGCATTGCGCCGAGAAGAAGCTGCTTAGCAAAGAGCTGGAGATTGAAGAGAAGGTAATAAGTCACTCTTATACTATCTGTGTGGTTCTCATCCTGGCCAGGCATTTTAGCTGCCTAACTCACTCAAACTCGTTTTTCTTATCACCATTATCGTTGCATCACTCTCACTGCCCAACGTTAAGGCTGCCATCAGCCTGCCCGTCACACTTCTTTTCATTTCTTGCCAGTACATAACTTACCTTGCGAGGCAGGTGGATTCTTGAGAGATTTGCGAGATAACATGAGAATCTGTCTCGCCAGGCTTCAAACTATGTGCTTGTGACTGAACCACAGTGGTTCGGACCAATCAGCGTTTAGCTTGTGACAGCAGCAAGAGGCGGTTGTTTGTTTGAAAACGACTACTGCGGCTCCTGAAGAGGTTAGCATCGACACAGCGATGGCATCAATTAGATTAGAACTACAGTGTGTTCATTCATTGAAAAAAAAGAGCAAAGAAACGTAACTTAAGGCTTTTTTTTTTCTGTTCTTCACCAGGCAGGCTTCGACAAGCCCGTGATAGACGATGATAGACAGATGGTTCATACAATCACCTGCCAAATACTTTTTTGAAAGTGCCTGCCCTTTTCTAAACAGTTTCCAAAAGAACAACTTCCCAGATGCTTGGATCTGGCACATCAGGTTATTACATAACCCTAATTTAATTTTTCATATTGCTCATACAATCATATTGTCTACAGTTGTTTGAATCTTTACAATGAACTTCCAGTGACCATCCCTGCCCGTCTCCTCCTTTGCCCCACAATCACCTGAAGTCCTAAGCCCCTCACCCCTCAGGTGTCATAGAGTTACCCTCCAGAGGGCAATTTTAAGTGTATTATTCCCCTCCATTCCTTCCCCTCATTACTCTACCATCGCTCATTCTCCATTTCAGAGCCAAAGATATGCCCTCTCGCACATTTCCCAAATTCCTTGAGATTTGGCTTTAAGAGCCAGCGCCTAGGGCCAGGAATGCCACCACCGCCTGTGTTCAGAGGGAAGCCTCTGTGCTCACACACACTCCCCATGGCTCTCCAGAATGCCCTGTAATCAGGCTCTTTTTTGACCTTGACACACACTGAGAAGAAAGCACTAATGACTACACTCACACAGGAGGCTGTTCTTTGTACCCTGGTATGTACACCAAAGGCATTCATTCTCTTGTGTCCCCTCTGATCCGCCCACTGACCCTTCACACACTTCACACACTCGTCACACACCTCAGTCAGTGCGGTTACATGCAGTAATTAGCATCGTACAAGACAACTACCGGACAAGATCTGGGTTATGCAAATTCATGTAAACAGGGGCATATCAGTTACATCGAGTCAGCATCGGACAAGCATCGGGTTTCTCGTTACCGGATAAGCGCACCTGGGTAACTCGGTAGTTGCTCGATGGTTGCTCGATGCCAACATAATGTAAACTGGTAACGAGAAACGCAGTCTGCGCATGCGCGACTATTTCCGCCGGCGACTTTCACCCGGACATGGAAGGAGACGAAGACAGCACGAGCGACGCAATAAAAGGAGGCGTTGTTCCAGGACGACGTCAAACGACACCATGGCTTACCACCTGTCATGAATCTGTGGTTAAAGCTTGAAGAAATACTATATTAAAGACTATAATCGAACGCAGTCGGCGCTCTTCTTCTACGCTTCTTCTATGCTCACCGCTCTTCTTCTACTCTCACCGCGGCCAAAAGCGCTCCAGCGCCACATAGCGGATCGGAGTTAGCAATGCTTCGGCCGGTTTCTCGATTGTTTCTCGAATGTTTTCTCCGACATGTACTTTCGGATAAGCCACAGCAGGGGGGTCACAGCGGGTGGTAGGAGGTAATTGCGTTATCGGGTAAGCTGCCCATGGAAACGTACTGAGTGTCTGGTCGTCATAAATCTGTAGAAAGGGGTCACTGGTATTTAGGAGCCGTTGGTCACTGACCCAGTCCGAGAGGCGCTGCATGTTGTTTCCTCGGACTCTGTTGGAACCGACCTCTGAACCTGCTGGCTGTAATGTCGGATCATTTTGTCTGGATATGAGTTTTGTTTACTACGTGTTAACATTATTTTCCTGTTTTTTGGGGAACTTTTAACTTTACTTGATCTTATCTGTTATTTGTCTTACCCACAACTACTTTAGCATTTTGTTAACTCCGCAAAAAGTCCCGAACTTATAGGAGGGGTGCAGCCTGGGCCCAGGACGAAACCAGTACATTGTGGAAGTGACTGTCAGCAGGATTACACAAAAACTATCCGCCCCTGATTGGAAGTCTCGACAGCGACTTACTGTAAAAGCTGTCACCGCACCTCCAGTCATTCTAAACAACGTCGCCAAATTTAGCAACTTTCTGGACAAACCCTGCCGACTTTCCCAAAACGACAGTTTCCTGTTGCCTACTGCCCCACTAGGGAGAGACACACCTCTGCTGTGTCTACGGCACGGCACAGCTGTTGTTGTGTGTTGGGATTTTGTCACACGTCAACGCGGTTGTAAAAATCTGTATTTTAACACTACAGAGCAGCATCTTCGAAGTGACGACCGGCCGACATGTAGTGTTAACGGGCCATTGATTTCTCCTGAA
>CAAKHC010007461.1:0-12261 GCA_901007825.1 Macroramphosus scolopax | reverse complement strand
TGTTCCATGTCGTCACCGTTAACTTCCACATCTGATCATGTGGCAGCAGACAGATGTTGAACCCCCGGTCGTCCGGGGGGACGGCGACCTCTGCCTCACATCCCATGTGAGCCGCGGCTGCAGAGTGGTAAATATTTACCGCGCCGCCTCCTAAAGTACGGCATGTCCAGTCCCCGCCGGGCGTAATGTGGAAATCAACTGACGGAAAAATTAGTGGTGATTGAAAGTTGGACGTCTCGTGTTTCCCTCCAAGTGTGAAACTTGGGACGTGTTGGAAAGATACTTTTGTTCCTGTCATGTATAGTACAAGTAAACCTCCAGCAGCAGGGTATCGATCCATGATAAACTCTTATCATGGACGATATGACGCAGTGTAATAATTCCTATATCAGTAATCAGCTGATTCTTCAGGTATTAATCAGATACGTTCTGTCAGCAAGTTTTCATGAAGCGAAAGGACAAATTTCAACAACTATTAGCAGCATTTGAATGTTGTCATGTAACAAGTGATACGGTTGAATAGTCTAATACTTGGAGCTGCTGTGTTTCTGCTAACAGCCCTGACCACCAGTTAGTGAGTGTAACTGGGTTTAAACCGAAGCAGCGGAGCCGTCGCTCCTCTGTTGTGATGATGTGAGTGCAGCTGCTGTGTGCAGAGGTCACGCTGCAGCAGGAGAAGTATTTCTTGTAATCGGGGGTAAATTGCTGTTATTCTTCTGCATGTATCCGTCGGCGAGGCTGCTCCGGTTCTGCACACTGCAGCGGTTCCACACAGACATCGATCCCCCTGCACGCCAGTGTAAGGTTACATCAGTCCAGCGGGGAAGAAGCAGCAGCTCTGTTTCTCTTTTAAATCAACAGATCTGATGATTCAGTTTGGGCTCTGCTGCACATCAAACCCCACTGGAAACTATCTGAACTCATCAGTGCAGGATGTCTGTGGTCTGTCCCGTTGAACCGGGGAACGTGGCATTAACTGTGAACCGGATGACGAGCCTCTTGTTGCTAAGCTCCTCCCCCTGCTGAAGTGCTTTTTAACTGGATTGTAACATCCCTGGGCTCCGTGCTCGATGCTCCCCGGCTCTTGTAAACAGAGACGTTTCTCTCCTGCAGACCATTAATTATCAGATTATATCCGTGACTTTAGTGTCTCCACACACACTGAGCTTCACAAATGTTAACAGCTATTTGCACTATTGATTGATTTGTTAGCTCATCATTTGAGGTCAGTGGAATCCAACTTCGTTCCTTTGACGAGGCGGAAAATGTTCTTTTGGTTTTATGAAACTGCAAATGAGACAGTTAATCAGTGGTGGACATGTTAAGTGTTTCTGGGTTACGGCTGTTACAGTGAAAGAACTCGTGGACGCTGTAAGAACACAGAAAAATACGATTCAAGTCTTTAAGATCTTGATTGAAGACGGACAAACGAGCTGATTCTGATTCTGGAGGCTGTAAAACCTGCAGTGTGTCTGGTTTCACATCTTCCATCTACCTCAGGAGTGTTTCTTATAATTTCTCTTCTGCTCGTGGCTTGTTTATATCAAACTTTGCCTGACTGCTGTGTCCTGATTGTCCCATGTAAAGGCACCTTTATATAATTATCACATTGACTTTCTTTCATGCGTCCCGAGTTCAGCAGACGCTCCTAATCGAATACAAACAGGAGAAAGTTTCTATCTTGCCAGTTAATTGAAGTCCTGTATGCTTTGCTGGATTGTTTTGGGTGTCCCCCCCCCCCCAGTCCATTTCTAATAGGCTCTCCTGCATTATGCATCAGGCTCCAAAAGCACAGGTGTATTTAAGATGTAGCCGGTCTCCCAGCGGGCCCAACTAGCCACGCCGCTTCCTTTCAGGGCCGTACATCATCCTGCCCCTCAGCATCATCAACAACCTGTTTGGAGTTGAAACGGGGACCGAAGACGACCTGAAGCCAAACCTTCGCTGGGGAAACTGCGACCTTCCTCCCGACTGTCAGGCACAGCTTAAATTGATCCCCTGGTCTGGAGCTCGGTGCACACTGGAAGAAACTATGAGTGCTAATTGACAACTTCGGTCAATGCGATCCTCATTGCGGATGCAGGACCGACAGATGTGCAGATTACCTCTGGAAAGGTCCGTCACAATTACAGCTTGTGTTCGTCTGGTCATCGAACCGCTGATTGTCGCTCGCAGTGCAGGCAGTCATTAAGACATAATGATGCTTTAACAGGTTCGGACGGCCGGCGGCGTCTTAAAACACGGCCGCCACATGAAGGTCCATCTAAACCGTCAGTACAAGTCATCAAGGAGGACTGATTGTTATTGACGGGAGTTTGATGTTACACAGGACAACACGCGCAGATCACTGAAGGCAGCTGAGGACAATCTGCTTAAATATTCTATACACGTCAAAGAAAAGCCACTAAAATAACTGTTGGTATTCTGTATTTATAGTTCTTAATTACTTGATGATGATTACATTAAATGTGTTGGCACAGAGACATTCGGGTCAGCCGGGTGGACCAGAGGCCGTCCTGTTACCGAAAGGTCACGTGTTTGACATGCGCCGCAGCCATCCGTCCCGTCAGCGTGTCCTTGAGCTTCTTACTCAGCTTATTGCAAGTCATGCGAGATAAGACCAGGAACTGAAATGTAAATGTAGACAGGAGGTCTGGTGGAGAGGAAAGGTGGCAGCCTGGTGTAGACGGGTGCCTCGTATGGCCTCACTCCCAAGTGATGAGAGACACGTCGGTGCTGCCTCCCCAACCCGCCGTCTGCCTCAGGAGACAGGAAATAGACTTTCAAGTCTCAAACAGTCCCTGAATCCTCGCTCACATGTCAGACACCCTCAGCACTTTGCTTGTTTTGAATGCAGCCCGAGTGGGCCTCTATAATTGGAAGTTGACAAAGCGTCACCTTGAGCGTGGAGGAACAGTCGACCTGAGACTGTGACTGTAGTTGTAACGACTCCTCTTTGTTTACAGGAGTGTGTTTCCATTGTCCGGAGCCCTCGATGCCTCTGCAGGCAGGAGAACAGTCCAGAATGGTCCTTTACTGTAATTAATGCATCCTGCAGATGTTGCTTTATGTGCTTGGAAGAGTTTCAGTCTAGACAGGCTGGCTGCTCAGACGGCGAGGCCCTGCTTTGATCCTTGATTAAAAACTGTGAGCTGTACATTCATCATGCTCTTGTTTCAGGCTCGCTCTCGAGGGTCCTCGCCTGCTTTACACTCCCTCTTGCCTCCTCCTCCTCTTCTTCTTCCTCGTCCGTCTCTTGCCAAGATTCCTCACTGTCATGAAGGTCGCTCTAACCTCTTATCACCAAAACCACTAAAGAGTAATGGCGTCTCGGGGACTCGTCGCTCACGACTGTTGTTGGGAGTTTTTCGGTCTCCTCGATGCTGCTGTCACTTTGTGTTGCTATTCAATAATCTTTGAGCGATTTGAGCTGTAATCATGTTTATTGTTGAACCATCAACAGGTTCACGGTCAGACGTTTGTGGTTCTTTCATCGACAGACACAGAAACCGAGGGGGGAAGTACGATGCTGTGATGTCTATAACCGTAGTGTTGTTATCCCAGCCGTCCCTGGTAATCACTGAGGTCATCGTTGGAATTGATAAACACTATAAACCCCTGCAGATATCTTCTGGCTACGCTCTGCGTGTGGAGAGGAGAACACGGAGCTCACCAGATCTGCAATATGATCTCAATTAAAAATACACAGTGTTGGGGTTCTAACTCGGCCGCCTCGTGACCAGCATGTGTCATTAGTTTACACTAAATATAAAGATGAGCCGGGAGTCAGCGGGGTCGCCCGGCGGCTGGACCGATGAAAGAGGGGGATATATTGACTCCCAACGTTTATTGGTTTGTCTTGCACACTTGTGAAGCCTGCGAGTGCAAACAGTGGTGGAGGGGCCGCGTGAGATGAGTCAGAAGGAGGCGCCGCATTATTTAAAGGCATTAGCAGCGGCCTGTGAGCTAATGTAGGCTAACCTTGACGACGGAGTGTATTTCTGGGCTCTTCGAGACTTCCAAGCAGCAGATATGGACTCAATATCATAATTTGATAACCTTGATGTGCTTGAGATGCTGGATGCAGCGGCACACACACACGGTGCAGCTTCTCCATCTCTAATTAATAACAGGAGTTGACAGGCCAAAGTCAGAGAGGCTGTCGTTGGGTTTGTGTTCTCTCTGCACACCTGAGTCCGTCTACTAGGAGGAACCTTCACTCTGGTTGTAAGAAGTGTTTCTGCAGCTCACGATTATCAGCCTCAGGCGGTGGAATCAGACCGCAGATACACAACATTAAAGGATCTGGGCCAAAACATGCAATCAGGTCGTCCTTAATATTTACAAATCAAATTGTGATGTGTTGTCAGAGGTTTTATCTTCAGGGCCCTTCGACCTGTGACGGGTCCTTCAGCTGGACAGCAGTTGATTATGGAAAATCTCTTACTGAACTGGACTCACAAACAACAATCTCATGTGTGTATATATATATATATATATATATATATATGTGTGTGTGTGTGTGCGTGTGTCTCCCCCCCCTCACTCAGAGGTTGTTTGTTTTGTAAAAATGAAATGATCACCAGCTGCAGGCTGGTGATATTGCAATATATCTGCAAATCCAATACACAGCTAAGCTTTAAGCCCAAGTGGCCCTTAACACACCCTTCAAATAAATCCAAACAATTCGAGCCCAGAGACAGAAGGGGGTTTGCAGATCCTTCCTCCGTACCCTGAGAGAGATAACGAGGCGTTTTAAATTGCTCGTCCTGTAAAGAATGTACGGTATGCAGCGGCCGACTGCAGCCCGGAACACACGAGGGACACGGGGCCACGCCGGTATGTGCTCCCTGTGCAAACGTACAGTCGGCTGCAATTCACGGCGAGAGACCCGGGCGCTCTCCTGACCTGTCCGGCAACTGGCACCCGTCAACGCTAATTGAGGCGGAGACCAATGGGCATTTGTGGCTGGAGCATACCAGCGAGGATTAAAGGGATTGGATTCAGTCGCTGAGTGTGGTGGTTTTTAATGCCCCCCTCTCACCATGTCCCCTCCTCCTGGTCATGGAAAGACTGCAGCCTTTGTAACCGGCTCACCCGACCACCGCTGCCGTGTCACGACACCATCTGATTGAGCATTACCGTAGAACTCCAGCAAGACCGAGCCTGCTCAGTGAAATTACTGTCTACTGTAAAATAAGTGAGCGTCTGTACAGACTCGACTTTTCACTGTACTCATTCAGCAACTGGAGAAAATGTGGAATATTTAAGGGGGGGGGGGGTCTAACCGCTGCGCCCACGTGGTGGAGCAGTCCTGCAGGACCTCCAAACATTATGTCCTGCTCCAGCCGATGTGCGTCATGGTGCACGTTTAACTCTTGTTGGCAACAACAAAGATGTCTGCCGTTGTTTAACGAGACGTTTATGTGATCACCACCACCGCCTTCAATTTCAGACCAATTTGTTAAATTGTGCAGTTTGTATGATCGCTGCATCTTTGTCTCTTCCTGTTTATCTCTCTGCTCCACTTGTGTAACTCTTCTGCTACACAATGTTCCGCAGGCGGAGATAAAGTTCCTCGTCTTGTATAACATGCACACGCGTGTTTCTTCATGTGCGGCGGTTTTAAACGACAGGTGAGGAGGTGCTGAGTGAGTTAATGCGCTGCACATAGATCTGAGCAGAGAGGCCATTCTGTCAGCTGGAATAGAGAAAAAAAATCACCTATTAGGATTAACTTGGTTTTGAAGAGAATGCAACCAGCTGCACGTATGGAGCCGGTCGGACCAGCTGTCGGACAGACTGACCACCAGAACAGCAGCTGTACTGATCTCTGTACATTGTATATTCGCCCTGCAGCACTACTATGATCAGGAGTCTTCTCCGGGTGTGGGGGGGTTATTGACACATGGAGAAGCTGTATTTAGTCGTGTGCTTGAGTCAGTTCTGTGGGGGAGGAGTGTCAAATTGCATCAGCAGCAACAACAAGCATAGCAGTCGAGCCATGAGGCCGGCTCTGCATTCTGACCCCCCGGCCTCGGCCTAACTCCTTTATTCCAGCCTCTCCCCAAAACATCCCTCACATTTGTTTTTCACGCCGGTCGCACGTATTCCCACGCAGAACCAGCGCCCCAAACACACATACATCACGGCAAATCTATTTCCTCTCCACCCGGACGCAGATGATAAGTTGATCCTTAGAAGAAATTCCATCATAACGAACAATCCCGGCGCCTGGCAGGCAAACAATATAGCCTTGACGAATGAGTTGTTTACCTACTTTAGTGGACGCGGTGCCAAGTGAAGGCCCGGCCCGCCAAACTGCCACTTCATTATGAGGCTACTGAGCAGGGCGAGCACGGCCGGCCCTGCGACGGCCCGCCGGAGGGAATCAGATAAACACGCCTGATGGACAGACTGAAATATCCTCTTTTAATCCAGTTACAGGCAGATGATGAACATACCTGTGGGATGTTCCTGATTGGAACTGTGGAACCAGACGTGAGGGAGAACGAGGATATCAGAGTGTTCCGAACAGCAAATTGCAAACGTTCTCTTCTCCGACGCCGGTTGTCTCATCGCGGTGTGATTACAACTGCCTAACACGTCTATATAAAGATGTTTGTTGGAGCTGTGAGGCTGGATATCACCTCCGCTGCTGTCCAGAGATCTGTGACTCCTGAATTAACCAGATACTTCATGTGTTTCACCAGCAAGTTTTAGTGTTGTAGTGGAGACAAAGAAACCCCCGGCCGGCGGCTGGCTGCCTGCCCGGGCGTCGTCAGATTGTCTCCAGCATTTGGCATGTGGTCGGTGGTCATTTCCCTCCCAGCGTGCACCTCACCGCCTCGCCGCCGACTACACCGGAGTCGCCTCATGTGCCGGTGTGAGACATTTAGTTTCCTGGTTGGAGGCAGGTGTGTTAGCTATAAGTGTCGGGGTGAGAGATGACCTGTCAAGGAGTGAATTTATGGTGTTGCTCAACCTGAACTGCTTCCTGCCTCGTACAACAGGCATGTGCACGTGTGGATTGTGAAATCTACGAGTCTTCTGAAAGCCTGCGTCAGAGGAATAATGATTCATTCCCGATGTTCATATTTCACAATAGTAGAAATGCGAGGAAATAAAGTAAACAGTGAGCGACAGTGAATTGCTGCTCCAGATCCAAAGGCTCTGGTTGTGGACTTTACCTGGAACATTTGAGTGTTTGAATCAGTGTTATAGATTTGTTTTCCTGCAGCAGCGGCAGCAGTCTGGCTGTTTGTAAGCCTTCAGGTTCATTCTGCTACCAGAAAGAAAAGGTCAGCCGCTCCGTCGTCGTGCCCTCGGGGTCACGGCCTCCACAGATTCTCTCAGATTCAGGTTCTCTGGACTGCCTCCACCTTATCCGACCTCTTGGCGGCCAGACAAAAGATTGAATTTTCCGAGGCGGCTGCAGATAATCAGTAATCTCCTCCAGCCGCAGCCTCCCTGCCAAGTTCACCATCTTCTCCATCATACCGCTCCCTCCAGTGAACGGGCTCCGCTCTTCTTATGCTAATTGTTTTTAAAACTCCTGTCTAATGGTCTTATCTGATCCGTTTGTCTTCAGCACCTTGTTCAGTGTATCTCCTTTGTTTGACATGCTATGAACTCGGTTCTCTGTGGATACGAGCAGGTCCCAGCGTCCTCAGGAGAACCTGGACTGATTTGGAGGTTCGGTCAGTGTTCATTTCATCTCCTCATGACAAACAGTAGGTTGTAGGGCTTTGATAAGCTGCTGCTGGTGAGAGTAGGTGTTCCTCCGAGGCTGTGAGAGGTCCTGCAGGGAGGTGATGGATGAGAACCCAGCGGCCGTACAAAGCACCGGTCTGAGTAAGAGCATCAGCTGAAAGGCCGACATGTAAAATGTCAGCCGGCAGGTAGGCAGCGCAGGGTGGTGGAGGGGTGGTGGAGGGGTGGGGAGCAGCTCCTCTAAAGGCCCCAGTGGATTGGAAAGTGGGTCTGCTGTTTAGACGGTTTTCAGCAGACACGTAGCTGAAATGTCCGTAACTAAAGTAGGTCGTGGTTAACCTTGATAAATCTGATATAAGACCGGAGGAGAGAATGGAGTCTCTGTACAGGCTCTGTTACTTCTCATCAGGAGAAGAAAGCCCAGTTTGTAGGGTGAGAACACGCCGTCTGTGAGGCGCTGCAGGAATCTGACGGACTGACTGCACTTCTGTTGGAGGTACAGTCTCCTCTCAGCAAATATTCACAGTGATGAAGAGCTTCTCCTTTGAGGAGCATCATTAATTAAAGATCTGAATGCTGGTTCGTCAGTTTACTGTAATATTTAGTTTAAATATATGTTTGTTCCAGCCTCACATCAGCTAACTAGATAATTAAGATTAAATAGCACACACTTCTTCTCCCTCTGTTACTTTATCTTCCTCTTTATTTAAACGACATCGGGGTTCTTTTGTACCTTAATGCCACTCAGAAGCCCTTCATGATGTCTCCTTCACACACTGATGGAGGAGGCTGCCATGACACCTGCTCATCAGGAGCAACGAGGGGCTCGAGGACCCTCCAACACGCCCTCTGGAGGACCTGGAGATTAGGGAACTGGTTCCAGTGGAGGATCACTTGTACCGCTGACCAGTGGATCGCTGGTCACCCTCATTACTAAGGAGACAATCTGGCATTAATAGCAAACTGTTGCAGCTTCTCTTTCTTCCCTCCAACAAACCTGATTACTGCAAACAAAGTGAGCCTGTGCCACTCATGTTTCACATTTCCATGCGTGAGACAAAGCGGCTTCTCTCCTTTATTCCCTGGATGTGAGCTCGTGGGTGGAAGCCCTATTGTATGTCCTTGCACAATCGCTCATGTAGGCTCTGCACTCGGTGACATTATCCGCTTTAGTGAACTCTGAGCTGCAACTTGTGCAGAAGATTGATTTCTCTGCTTTAAATCCTTCATATCCGCCATACTGCCGGGCAGCTCTCGCCCACCTTGGGCACACGGTGCTATAGGCGGCCGGCCTGTAATGTCACCGCGTCTCAGGGAAGTGATTTATTCCAGCACTTACGGCTGTATTTACCAGCGAGCGCTGTGTTTGCTGTTCACACAGGCTCGCAGCACTTTCTCACGCAGTGCACTACCTGAGTGGAGGCGTTATCAATGGAGCCGTTGAGGTGTTGCAGCTTGCCTTGGCCGGGGAACAAAGACGACAGGCTGCTTGTCTTGCTTTTGATCAAATATTTTTAGAAGTACATTAGCTGACAAAGAGTGAAGAGGCGTACTCGTAGAACCTTGACGTTAGCTCATCCGGCATGTGAAGCCTCGGTTTCCTCACACACTTTCACCTGTTGTCTGCACGCTCATTAACCTGGCTTGATTGTAATGATAGTCTCATCCTGTCGTCCCATTCGATGTTGAATGGAAACGCACACGCCAGCCACCTCAACTCAACGTCCGTGGGGATCAGCACCGGCGTGGCTAATGCTGTTACACCAGAAGTGGTTAATGAGCTAACCTTCCGTTTTACCTCCGCATACCTCTCCGTCATTAGCGCCTTCAGCTCCCATGAGAGCCAGTCAAGGGAATTATGCATTCATCCCCATTCAGGAAGAATAGAAAGAATAGAAAGCAGCTCCAAACAATGGATACTTAGACCGCTAAGGGGCCTGATGGAGTGGATAAACCTCCTCAGCACCGCCCGGGAGTCGGCACCTACATATGAGACGGATTCACGATATACATAATGGAAGTGTTACAACGCCCAAAAAGGCTTTTTACAGAGGAAGTCGAGCGTAACAAAACAATATTGTCTTTCAGTAGGTTATTTAAGGACGGAGTCGGCTTCCTCATCTTCTGCTGCCTGAGGGTGCAAAGCGGCTGGAAAATAGTGGTAACCCACTTTTTCCTATGTATCATTCATCGCTGGTCACAGCACAACATGTTTGTCTTCTGCAAGTGTTTGCAGGCTAAAGGCATGATGGGATGTATCAGGAGCTGTAGCCAGTGCATGTATCGCTTTCATCATCACATTCCAGCTGCGGATCTGAGTGTTCTGCTGAAGGGCATCTTGGCAGCAGCTTATTCAGAGAAAACACAAAGTGTGTTGTTCTGTCAGCTCATGCGTGTCTTCCAGCACGTCCACGCCAGGATCCTCCACTCGGAGTCCTCGACCTCAGTGTGGTGCAGCCTAAACTAACTACAACGGGATTTGTTTTCACTGCAGACATCTGAACGACCTCGTTCAACCGAAGGGAACAAACACGGTGTTCCGTCTTCGTTCGTATGCAGATGGACGACGTTACTCGTGTTACTTCATACGTGTGCGTGTGGAGCTTTTATGACCGTTTGCTTTTTGTCTTTTCAATCAATCTTCTGCATTTTTCACATACTTGAAGCTTATTTGTGACACGTTGTTTTGCACAGTTGAACCTGTGTTGCGAAATAGCTGTGTGTGTGTGTGTGTGTGTGTGGGGGGGTGGTCTGAGAAAGGAATTTAGTACTAAAACTGCTGCAAGGCCGAGTGACCTCGCCTGCCAGTTGAATAGTCCCTCTGCGCTCTCTTCACTGAAGTAATAACGATGAAGACTTTCATTTGACTAATAGTCTCTAATGAATGATGAACGCTGACGATGGAAGTCGCCGGCTCTCCAGTGATTGGACGAGTCAGATGGAAATAAATGGCATGTTCAGTTACTGCCAAACGTTTCCTGCTGATGCAGCTTCATATTAAAATCCCCTTTTTAAAGGCCAAACACATGTTGACTCTTGTTGTGAAGGCGTCACAGGAAGTGGAAGAAGAAAGTAACCAAACCACCTCTGAACTGAACAGTTACTGTATAAGATATACTGGTGAAGTCTAGAATTGTTCCCCAACACGGTGACGTGTTCGGAGGCAGATGGAGGCGGACCCTCCTCGGCAGACGGAGGCGGACCCTCCTCGGTGGTGTCAGCAGTTAATCCGGACCACCTCTCTGACAGGTGATGAGAGGCAGCAGCAGCGTCGCCGCACTGACAGGCTGTCATGCAGTCGTTTCCTTGGATATCTGTAACCTGCCGCCTGCTTTCATCCGCAGGAAATCTGTCTCCTTTTATTGTGGAGGACAGGGGAGTCTGTTCTGTCTTTGTGAACAGGGTTCTCTGTAACCTCCTTTTCATTGGTGTATCGACTGTACAGCACTTAATACGTGTTTCAGGACTCCAATATGTCTGATACTATAAAGAAATGTCCTTCCACCAAGTTAGTAACGTGAAGTTAGGTTGTCTCCTTTGACTCTAACAGCCGGAAATATTGACTTGTAAGTCCTCAAATCCAACTTTAAGTCAGCATGGCCTGGTTGTTGGCCCCGATCAATGAAGGACAAAGATCCTCTGAAGGAAAACTTCTGACAGAACTTAACCTTTGACCTCTCTCCTCCTCTCCAGGCGCCATCCTGGGACGCTCAGAGACACAGGAGTGCACCTACTTCAACTCCAGCTGGGAGAAGGATCGCACCAACCGCACCGGCATCGAGCCCTGCTACGGCGAGAAGGACAAGAGGCGGCACTGCTTCGCCACGTGGAAGAACATCTCCGGCTTGGTGGAGGTCGTCAAGCAAGGCTGCTGGCTGGACGACGTCAACTGCTACGACAGGTAACGGCAAAGATGAGGACGGAGTTCCACCACCCGGCCTGGCCCCGGTGGGATCCCGATATAAATAGGAGCCACTTTACCTTGAGCACAGTCTTTGTCCCCCTGTGTGCTTCCCCATCTAAACGTCTTGCATAAGACTACAGTTTTAATTACCGCTGTGATTCTCCACTCAAGATGGATTCAGTCTGCGTGCGAGCATCCACAAGAGTAAACAAATACTAACGGGCTTTATATAGCTTCCTCCTCCTGGAACATCAGCCGACATCAGATGGTGCTTTCAGCCACTTGTGTTGTGTTTTTCTTTGATTCCTGGGTGATAAAGTTGAGGCCGCTCAGCTTGGGTACCTCCGCTCAGCCGGCGCCGCCTCGCCTCCCTGGAGAGTCCAGAACAAGTCGAGGGCGGCTGCCACTTCCTTTGGCTTTTATCTGATGACTGTGTGAGTGTGAAAGAGAGACGACATGTGTGTTTTGTTGGCGTGTGTAGGACTTATTAATGTTTTCCTTTCATGTCTTGTGCGGCAGTGAGGGAGTGGAGAGGAAGCAGCGGAGTGTGTGTTTACATGGTGTGTGTGTGTATGTCGTTCAGAGAAGATAACCCCCATGTCTCCTCCAGAGAGTGCAGCAGGAATGTGTGTCCACGTGCAGCT
>CAAKHC010007460.1:40862-57239 GCA_901007825.1 Macroramphosus scolopax | reverse complement strand
CTTATCTACCTGTTTCAGAATTCCACCCGCAGCTTGTGTCGCCGTGCTTATCGGCAGATATCGAGATCCGATTGTGAGTCAGCGTGGCCGTCTGGCTTCTGACCCAGTCAAACCAGGTAATCAGAGCAGCTGCTTTCGGAGCAGGTATAGGATTAACAAATCTGTGTGTATAAGACGATAAGCCGCCGTAACATTTCCGTAAACACCGACGGTGTTTCAATCTCGTCGGAAGAAAAGCCTTAAAATGAAAAGCCAGGTAAGCCGCAATCAGATTATTTGCTTATTACCCCCTCATGTGAGGGAAAGGCTGAGTAACTACTTACAACCTCTTTATATCCTTACTAAAGATAGACCACAAATCATATCCCATCCGTCCTGAATCATTCTTAGATTAACCGCTCTGAGTGCCCCTGCAGATTTAATAACCAAAAGGTGCTCTGCTATTGCAGCAACACACCGACGGTGATTCTCGCTTGTTTTACTTGCACAACACCGGGTTAAGCACACTGATACGCAGTTATTACACCCTAGCGTGTGGGCTGACGGTGGGAGATGAGACAATTGGAGGGTTGAACGTACGCTGGCAGACACGGCTGGAGACAAAAATTACAGCTGAACCTTTGCTGATAACGATACAGTCATCGCGCCCGGGGGCTCATTTCCCCCTCGCACATGCACGGATCACAACACATGAACATTTCAGATGTGGTGACATGAAGCGGCTTTTTTTTTTTTTGTGTGAGAATATGTCTGCCTCGGAGCAGAAGACCAATTTTAAGCTCACATGGTGGCGAGCATCTGCCCTGCAGAATGTGCACGGCTCCAAATCACAACCGGCTCCGTGGCTGACAATGACCTTTGTACTTCCTGTGAAGAGGACTACCGGCAGTATTGCTACTTATAGCAACTCTCGTGTCCCATGTGCTGTAGTGACTCAGCTGCGACGCCACACCATCGTTAAAAATGAAGCAGAACAATGATTAAACTTGTACAATAAATAGCGATGCTAAGATGAGGTCACACAGGAAGCGAGACACTCGACTAATGCGTAAGTAAGAGCAGTCCCTCTGCAGCTTGGTGATGCCATTCGTTATCTATTAATCGATTGGTTCACAGAACAATTTGCTCATTCCAGCCTTTCAATGTGAGGATATGCTTCCATCTGTTTCATGAGATTGCAATTGAACATTCCAATGTTTGATACTGCCCATGCCAGCCGTGGCCCCGCCCCTGGACACGCCCTCGACCTGCAGGTGCAGACAGTTCTCACTTAGGAAGAAGGTTTGTGTCAGTCACTCCGTATGACACACCGACAGAAAATATCACACCAGCTGTCAACATGTTGACACTCCGACCTTTGAGTGCCGCGTAGTCGTGACGACACCCGTCTGCGAACCCCCGTCTTCATTTTTGATCTCGTCTGCACGCCTATAAATGTTTCGGGACTCTACCGGTGGTGGTTCCCGCTACAGCTGCTGTTTCCGGGACCACATTCTGCCTTCATGACAGACACAGAATCACATGGTGAAACAATATCAGCCAGATAATGTCATGGCTAGTAATAGTAGTCGGTGATCATGCAGCTGGTATGGCAGATTAGGAGAAGGGATGGCAATACTGCCTCTAATGAGAAGCACATGAGCTACTTCTAATGCTACCAGTCAGCTCCTGAGAACCAAACGCAATCAGGAATCAGTGCGACCCAGAGACCGAAACAAAAACGGCCTTGAAGTACATCAGACCATTATGTCTCTCGGATTAGAAATTCTGCAGAGGATATTTCCTCTGATGAAAAAAACTTCTGGATCTCCTTCTCTAAAGTCTCCTATTCGGTCGTTCACCCAACTAAGGCTTTTAGTTTAGACATTGGGTTGATGAAAAATTAATGTTACCCACTTCTTCAATCTTGTAGTTTAAAGTTTAAAGGCCTCTGACATGATATGCAATCACACATCTTTTATCCCCCTCACATGAAAGTATATTTTGCTGACATAGGAAGCCTCTGCCAGCTTTTTTTAAGTGTCTATTAATCATTCTTATTACACAGGCTAATAAAAGGCAAACCCTGCCACCTTGTAGGGAACTATTACATTTTTAAAAGCCTAATAATCCCGATGTACTGCGGAGTGAAGACGCCATTAAACAGGCTAATGTGGAATCGGAGGTAGATTACATCTTGATTAAGGAGCTTGGAGCGTTTCGTCTGGTATAAAGGTTGTAGAATACAAACCTTTAAGCATCTTTGAAAACAATCCATGCAATTTATTCCCAATAACGTGATGTCAGGTTGACTGTTTATACGAGGCGATTTACGGACTTCTAATTTGGGCTATAAACCAACGACGGGATGTGACTTGAATTATAAACAGTTAGCTGTTGCTGTTGAGACGAAGATGCTGCAGAACCGTCCTGTAAGGCAAAAATCTGGGTGACAAGCCTTTGAACTTTGAATCTATTTTTGGTTTCAGTTTCGAGCGAGCGTGTGAAAAAAGTTCAGGATTATTTATAAGTTTGAAAACTTTTTTCCGGCTCGCAGTAATTGGCCCGCTTTCTTAACTTCCGTTTTTATTTTTGCTTTTTTTCTTTATTTGCTCCGCCAATCCGAGTGAGGAAACAGCCGAACAACATCTCCCACTGTGACGCTGATCTGCTGCCTCGGCCCGAGAAACTCAAGGTCAAAATAATTGGCCGCGTCTCTTCTAGTGCCACTGATCCTGCTCCTTTTTCCGCTACAATGCGGCGGCGATGTAGAAGCAGGTAAACAATTCCTTGTAGCTACCCCCCTGACAGCAGGGGAACTCTTCTTTTCTATACTTCAAGCCAGACAGGAACATAAGTACCCTCTGTCTTGCCCTGTTAGTGATGCACGTCGAGCAGCCTCACCAAGCGATTCCTCGCCCAGCAAGCAAACACAATTTATTTCAACAACACTTAGCACAGCACCATTGATATGCTTCGGGCAAGTCTTAGCAGTTTCTTACTCCGTCTTCTTTCTCTCATGCACACACATATAAACTACGCTATAATGAGTGTAAACCTCCGCCCCTGGCTTACAAAGATCAACACATTTCATCATGAGGAACAGCGAAGCAAAGGAACCCTCAAATTAATGTAATAATTATACAATAACAAAATGAGTCAAACGTTTGGTGGTACATCTTGTTTTCCTTAAATCTTGTTGCCAGGGAGACGTGAATCTATCAGCAGGGTCATCATGTGTGTGTGAGAGTTTAACATGTTTAAGTGCTCCTGTGTCAGATGTGTTCAATGTATGTTTATTCATATGCATATTAATAACGAGCAAACAATAATGAAAGACATTAGTAAATACATGCATTCATTATTTAGCTGCTTTTTTTTTTATAGTGCCTTTTATCTGCTTTTGCAGATGAACTCTTCAGTTATGCTGCCAGAACGTCCCATCGAGGCACAAAAAGACTCTCACAAAGAGCCAAAATCAATGTCAAATATCGATTGTCTTTCGTTCAGCCTCGTCTCAAAGCCCTCCCAGCGTGCGGCTTTACTATAAAAACCCCATTTTAATTTTTCATCAGATTTAACAGGGGTTGGTAGGTGGGGACGTGCGCCCGCATCGACTGGGCGGTGTGTGTGTCGGTTGTAATAGGTTTTGGGGGAGCGGAATCAAAGCACATAAACTACGGGCGAACAACTCATATCTTCCTGCCGTCTCTCTGCCCTCCGAAGAAAAAAAGAGGCCCGGCCGGACTGTGACACAAATAACACAGGCTGCATGTGTAGCATGTGAGGATGATATTCCTGCAGGGCTGCTGGATGCTTGTGCACTGGTGTGTGTGTGTGCGTGTCTTTGATTTCAAAGCTTTGCTAGGGGTTTGAGTGATGATGTCACTGCTGGCATCAGCGTGCCCTTTTTTGACAAACAGCAGCAGTGGATCCCACGGAGGGCCGGTGTTTCCGTCTAAATTAGGCTTAGAGACAGCGGACTAGACTCGGATGTCACTGCGGGTCTAAGAACAGTTGCCACCGCGACAACAGTGGGTTTAACCTTGGCACCCGCGTTACATTGCATTTCCCTATTGCAATCCCCTCAAACTGCCCCCCCTCTTACTCATTCGGCTCTCTTGCTCTGAGATTTACGAGACAATTGCCCTTCTTCCCCCACAGCTGGCCTCAGCTAATTACACATCAATATGACCGTAAACATGTTATTCTTACTATAATGTGCTCGATCCCATTCCCGTTTATTCCGTTTTTCTTCCCAGCTCGTCAAACACTGACTGGTGTCACGGCACCTCGGTTGTCTGATACTGATACACGAGGTACCCTTTCACATCTGTGTGAGGCGCGGCGGTCTGTCCTCACGGGGTCCTGTTAGTAGACGTGAATGGATGATAACGTGTTGCTGTCCCTCATCACTCCTGCCCCTTCTGTCCCTCTCCTCACCCTCCGTCTCCTTAGAGTTTCAAATTGTGTGCAGCGCCGTCGGCAAAGTGAAATGTTGCATGCATACGCTATACGCCAATGAACAGAAGACATGGGTAATTCACATGGCGTCCATATATAACCAGATGAATGAGAAATACCAGCTGCAGACTTTAAATCCCTGTTTCCAATGATTGCACAGCAAAAGCATGTAATAACTTTAACACAAGCATCTTTTCCTTGTGTTTTCTGTGCCTGAACCTCACCAGGCCTTTAGCCTAGCCTAGCGTTGACACATCGTGATTGCTTTCATTGGTTAACATGGAGCATTTAATTGTGCTCATGCTCCTTCCGCCCTGCATAGAAGTTAACGGGGAGGATCGGCGTATGCATTGCAGGCAAAGTAAAAGTACAAGATCCCCTGAGTTGAGGATGCTGTGATTATGTTGCTCCCTTCCTCCCGCCTTTGTATCACTCTTCCTCCTCACATTTCACAATAAAACTCCTACAAGACAGCAGTGCCTCAGACGAGCATTCGACTGTCACGCCGTCACTTGTGACGGACTGGATGAGGAATCAAAACAGCGTGACAATGCCTTTGTTTCGTGACGTCTCTGTTTCAGGATAAGAAATGAGACAAGGTGCCGAAGCCATCTGTCGGATGATTGAGCGTAATCCCCGCTGACAAGCGAACCTCTTAATGACGCTGTGGCAGACTGGGTTTTATCAACACAACAAGGCAGATATTGATGATAGTAAGTGGCACCGCTCATATGCTGCATTGCGCCTAGCATGTGGCTTCACTGTGGGCCGCTGGGTAAACAAGCAATAGTCTTCTTTCTGAAGTCTGATGTGTGTGTTTGATGGGGTGTGAGGCCACGCTGGGAAATGAGGCAAGCAAGAGAACATAGAACATGTGCACGCCTTCGGGGGTTGCAGCATTTTAAGCACTTGAACGAGTATATACTGCATGTGGATGCAAAAACACACACACACACACACACAAATAATCAGTGAGGCGTCGCACACACGCGAGATACTCCGACGCCATAAATGTGCTGAAACGTTCATTTCTGCAGCGCTGTTGTGTTTAATTAGCTAAATTAGCTCCGTTCCTTTCTTTCATATAATGATCTTGAATTCAGACCTCGAGGACCTTCGGAGTGATTATCAGAGACAAATGACCAATTAAAATAGAATATATGGCGGAGATCGGTGGAGCATTCCTGACACGGTAATCAATCCCTTTCAATTATTACTATAAGACAATAGACGCTCCTCTTTGTCTCATAGTTTCCCAAGTGTGCTATTATTGGAACGCTGATCTTGCTGTAAGGAAATGTCGCAAATATCCCGGTTTGGCTTGTTTTTTTTGGACCTGGTTGTTCCGGGTCGGCACTAAAGACAATGCATTGGGTCACAAATAGAGGCTGTGGAGGGAACCCACAGCCTCGTAGGGCGGGACGTCTGCAACATTAGGTCTTTGTTTGCTGCCAAAAAGTCAATAAAGGTACATTTGAATTCAACGGGGCACTCACGAAGCTGTTTAAACATTTATATTTCATTTATTAGATTGTTGTGGAGGTATCGTAACTTTATCAGTGGCGGTTGGTGCCTGTATTTATGAATGAATAACAATAAGAAATCCTTTCCAAAGGCTCTTCGTGAATGTTCGTCTGTGACGAGGATGAAAATACGAGGAATGAATGAAAAGGGGAAGAAAATGCAGAGAATCAGGTGAGTGAGGGAAAAAGAAAAGAGGTCACGTGCACGTCTGTCGGAGGAAACGAGTATAAATACCCTCGGCCACTCCCTCTTTCATGGCTAATGAGCTACGCACACACACACTGACGAAAATAGGCCCTTCTTTTCGTCTCGTGTCGGATTCATTTCCTCTGTAAAGTCCAGCGTCTAAAAGTTTCATACAAGAGATCTGCAGCAGGAGATCAAAGCTTTACGATGCCGTGTGCGAGAACTCATATAAACAAGTGTGTGTGTGTGTGTGTTTGTTGGGAGTCACACATTACCGAAGTACATGTGGGAGGATGACGGAATCCGTGCGCCGCATCCTCTCCATATTTGGTGCTTCGGAGCGTCGCTGTCCGTCAAGCCAAGTTCCAAGTACAGTGTGCACATCCAGGAGACCTTGGATAAAAAAGCCTTTCCAAATATTTATGGTGTTTGTTTTACCCTGCTGGCATTTACAGGAAAATTCAGATTGTCGCATCATCGAAAAAGTATTATAAGTTCACTTCCCAGTTATTGACGTCACTTAACGGGGACGGATCCAACCATAACAAGCCTCGTGTGACGTAAAACTATCTCCAGATATAAATCAGAGGCCAGTTCAAGCTCTCCTGAAAGAGTCACTGTCCTCCCAGCTGCCGTATTTTGGCTTATGATCCCAGAAATATGCGCAATCCAGTCGATCTGCTTTAGGATCCACACACACACACACACACACACACACACACACCCTCATCTCCTTGTTTTTCTCTTCAGAGTGTAGGAGCACAAGTTAGTATCTGTATTTGTATGTGTGCATACTGCTGCTCCCTCTGCCTGCTCCTCTTCTCTTCTGATCCGCAGCAGCGTTGGTGGGGCCGCCTACACACCTTCCTCATCATCAGTTGCTTCCTGACTCCTCTTTAAGTATTAAACTATGAGTGAGTCCGTTGTAGATGCCAAAAATGTTGCCACCGTCAGCCTTCGCGGTGGATGTTTGGAGGGGTTTGGGAGCAGCTTGACATCTGGGAACTGTTCCACTTTTAGACACTTGCATAGTCACAGGCCATTGCTGTTCCTCGGGGATGTTCTGAGTGAACTATTACAGGAAATGTATAGTCGTCTTATGCAACGGCAGTGAAGAACAGCCGAAGACGGGGTCCACTAGCTGTGGAAGACACGGGATGAGAGATGGGGTGACTACGGTTCTGCTGCAGCAGGAGGACGGATCCTGACAGAGACGTATCACCTCTCCAGTGATGCAGGGAGCCCGAGGGCTCACCTTAACTTCCCGCAACCCTCAATAAAAACAAAGAGAAATCCCCTCTGGATGCTCACGCCACTGCTTTCCTTCTATCCTCTACTCCTCCCTTCTCCCTTTGAAGAGGCTACCTTTAACCCCGCAGCGAGAAGAGGATCCATTGTTTCCCTCCCTCTTCCCCCACACCTGTCACTGTTACAAAAAAGGCTTCGGTGACGGGGAGATTGCGGCCTTTCATTTGTCCAACCCACCGCTCTGCTTACTGTGAAGCTGTAATTAGTGTCAAGAACAAATTTGCTCGCGCTAATAGGGCTGCAAGCTGCGGCGCGAGTATGCAAAACACGGCTGCACGCGGAGCTGAGGGACCAGATGTAGCTACTACCGGTTGATAGATAGGTGGGCTGGGAAACTTGAAGCTGAGGAAATCCCATGCGGTCGGCTCTAAGAATCGCAACGTCAGAGCGTGTCTGTCAGTCTGCAAGTTGGGTGCATTTGCACAAAACGACTCAGGTGATCCCTGTTGCAAAAACACTAAACCTGCAGCAGCCGCTACTAGTCACAGAGGGTTTTTGCAAAGGTCTTATCATAACAAGTCGGTGCTGATGTAGCCAGAATGGGCGATGAAAGATGAGTCATTCCGTTGGACGGAGCCAGGAAAGCTGCACGGCGCGACAAAAGCGGACTAGTGTGATGTATTGAACACCGGCTGAGAACTGAAAAAAGCAGGTGAGGACAAAGTACCACGAATATGACTCAGTGTCATGGGATGATGTATGAATTCAGCGGACGTACGTCGTGATGCAGGAAAGGAAAGCCTGTGTTCATACAATAACGCCCAGTGGGACGGTTGCATGCAGGCTGGCTGCAGCCAGACGGTGTTAACGGGGACAGGAGGATTGTTCAAAGTCCGGCGTGGAAAAAAGCACAATTTTTATTTCATATAAGACGTAATAGCCAAATCAATCATTTTCATTTGCAATGAGGAGAATAGCACAGGAGTAATCTATCTCTCTTTAGGGCTATAAGCTCTTTCTACTCCAAACACTCTCATTATATAAGTGGAAAAAGAAAAAAAAAAAAAAGATCTCGGTGTCTTCAAACAGAAGCAATATCAATGTCAAACCTGGGCTGTCTCGCAGAGGCACGCTATCAAAACAGGCATTACTCCGGCGTATTCAGAGGAGAGATAATCCATATGAGGGGGAGCTCGCAGCAGATATGTGCCTGAAGAAGGCCATTTCGTACTGCCATCAGTTTTATTGCTCATGAAAGAACGATTTAAATCCTGCGGTACGCCGAGGTATCAGACCTCCCGCGTGCCCGGACGAGCAGAAGCAACAGTGTTTGTGCAGCTCATAGCTGTTATGTGAAGAGCAGCTCTTGATTATTATAATTCACAAGATAAATAACAGGCTTGCTCAAGGTCTATATATGCTTAGAGAGTACGGGGGTTGATTGTCTATTCATTCTAGCTGCCTCCGTCCCACCCACGTCTCCGCCCGTCGTGCCCTCCCTCCCTTATCTGATGTCCCCGTCTGCACCGTGCACCTGAAATAAAGTTCGTCAGATAGCGGTGAATGTGTCACCGCCGAACATCTTACCCATAATGCCGCCTAATATGAGCACATAATGGAGCCGATGGCCCGGCGGTCAGTGTTCTAAAGACGACGTAGCGAGTCGTTTACGAGTTCTCTGACTCTCTGTAACCTGCAGATGGCCGTGTGGGAAAAAACAGAAACAGCGAGTAAGATTTAGAGAAGGAGGCTGGAAGGGCAGAAAAGATTATGTGGAGGTTTGTTCGTGGTGTATAACGACTCTGGTGTAGCGGTGGGGTTGCGGTTTGTTCTCCCCCCCCTCCCTGCTTTATTCTCCTTGTCTATTTATTTCCCTGACCTGCGCCCGGCTACAGTCTCTCCAACATCTGCCCACAGGGGAGCTAAAGCAGATTAATTGAAAGATTTGGATTTCTCTTCAGCCCCGACACCGAGACTTTTTCTCCTCCTCCCCTGTCAACAGATGCTAAATCTTCCCCCTCACCGCTCATCGTCCACCCCTGCTAGTTTTAATTCAGTTTACTTACTTTGACAATTGTTTTATAAAGGACAATCCACTCACTCTTCACACTGTTCAATCTGAGACGAAGAATAAAAAAACAAACTAGTGTCACGGGACTGTTTATTGCTACATTCCCCGCTGCAGTTTTTTGCAAGCACTCCTCTGCCTTTTGCTAGCAGGGGAGAATTATGTTTATCGTTTATAGAGCAGATAAAAAGAAGCTGGCAGGAGAAATTACAGGCCTCTATGTCTGGTTGTGTGAAATGAGGACACAACGAGCTAAATAAAAAAATATCAGTCATCTGGGAACAAAAAGTTAAGATCAATCCCTCTGTACCCGACAGTTTTACACAATTCCAATGTGGTAATGAGATTTAAAAACAATAGTTTTAGTTATTCCAACAGACCAAAGATGGTCGTGGCTAAACAAGGTTTTCGTATCTATATCGCATACACAACATCCGATGAGACTGTGGGGCAACGTTCTTATCAACATGTCCTGCTGTAATTCCAGTGTGATATTGCAACACGGTGAGGTTGTGGGTTTCGTGCATGAGTTACAACAAAGATAGAGACCTGAACAGGGGAATAAAGAGAGTTATCACAGGAGAGGAGAAGCTAGGAGCGACTTGTAATGTGGAGTTTTGAAGGTGAACCTGCATGACTGGCTGTGAGCTCAACTCTGTTCTCCCGGTTCCCTTGTGATCGTGTGTTTAAACACAGGTACATAAAGTGCACACGGTGGATCTACAAGCGTGCATGTGCAGAAAATACACACAAAAATGCCGGCGCCTGCACGAATTTTCTACTTTCCATGAAAAGGTCAAGTTTCTTGCAACAGTTTTGGAGTCTATTGATTGTCATTCACTCACAAAACCTAAATTTGCTGATAAGCTGGATAATGAATGCAATAAATGGTGCATTGAAATCCATATTTAACATCATATAAACAGGAGGAATCCAGCTACGCACCTTTAAACCCAGTTTTGATATGTTCTCCACAACAGCCTGAGCCAATAATTGCATCACTGACGTGAGAAATTAGCATTCATGTACGACAGTAGAGCACACACGCACACGGAAAATGCACAAAACCCTCAACTCATATTATGCAAAATGCTCATTTCCACACCCCATAAACTACACCCAGCCGAAAATAAAACCCCGGCGCACACGCAGAGACCCACACAGACACAAACAAAACACGCAGGCACACATGCCCACGAGTGCCATAATGAGACTGTTTGATTTAGTGTATCGATCGGCAGTTGTAAGCTGGGAAAGGTCCTTGGAGAGGGTGGCATCACATAAAAGACGACATTATAGCTTATCAGCCGGGGCCAAACACAAGGTGACCTTCACTTTACTGCCTCGTGATGCAGCCGGTTACAATTAGTTGCATCGGTGGAGAAAGAAAGAGTTTTCAGTACTTCGCCGTGTGCGTGTGCCCACAAGCCGGTTTGCCAAAGACACTCTTCCAGAAGGTTGAGCAGGTGAACAAAAGTAAGTCAGAAAGTTAATATATTAACAAATTTGACATCATGAAAATCATACTTGGTTCTTGATGTCCACATACGTACAGATTGAGACACAAAAGAAGTTGGTGAGAGTCAAACTAGTATTTGAATAAAGGAATAGTTTCACATTTTGGGATACCACTCTCAAATATGTTTGCCTGACATGAAGCCAACGACATGAGACGGTTAGCTTAGCTTTGCATACAGATTGGTGTCAGGGGTGAAGCAGCACAGCGAAATAATGACCCCACTTTATAGTGTTTATGCAAAAACTGAGGTTTAAAAAAAAAAAAACAAGGTTTAGAAACGCTTGCTGCAAAGGATCGTTAATGTTGCACAGAAATACTTTGCAGACGCACTCACAACATGCAACCCGAGCACAGCGCGGCACAGCACCGTGCCGGCCCTGGCATCGTGCACAGACTGGACTGAACAGATTGTGCACACAACATCCTCGTACCACAAACAGCATAGAGTAACATCATTAGCCCGCTACTGCAGGAGGGCTCAACAGTTTTGCTCGCTTCCCTCCTCTCTTTTATTTCCAGTCGACCATATGGCTGATGCATATTTATGAATATATATTTTGAATTCATCACCCCTGCAAAGCAATCTTGTTCCCTTACCCCATATGAGATGCAGAGCCTATTTGGAACAAGATGTTTCTACTTTCTCAACTAGCAACCTCTCATCCAAGGTGTGACTGTATATGTGTCCCTACAAATACATTCAATGTCAGGCAGCAGAGGAGTCATAAAACCCGAATTGCACGCAGCAATAAATATAATCCTCCTTGATTCATATCTGAGCGTCTCTGGTGACTGACACAGCCCATTTCTAAATGGAAGGAAATACGAGGAGAGGAAGTATCTGTCTCTCCTTGACCTGTGCTCTGACAGAGGTTTACACCTGCATCAATTTATAATCCTTCCAAGGAAAATGACAAATCGGAGGGGTCATTGGCAGCCAACATTTTGTCAGGGGACAGCGGCGATAAAACACCTTTGCCTTGCTTTATGGCTGCACTGTGTAGTATATATACAGTGTTCTGTGTTTGACAGGAGCCGCTGTTTCCTCCTACCTTACTTTTCAGCCTGTGGATAAGAAACACAAATTGTCTGTGGCACTGAATGTCACATTCAATAAAATCACAGAAATGTCTCAGTTTATTCCTCTTCTTGCTTATTCTGTCCGTGGAAGTGAGAGTTCTACCAGGAAGACTCCTGTTCCACGTCACCTTATAATTCATCACCGCCGAGCCCGGACCTCACTCAAATTCTTCTAACCGCCGTCAGATGATGAAAGTATTTATACTCGGTCCAAACCTGCTGTTCAGCCCACCGTGTCGACGCGTGCATTAATCCGCACGCACACACCGACAGATTCAGATGAGATAAGGGCCGCAGAATAAATGGAAATATTATCAAAAATTGCAATATGGCCGCATGTATTATCCAAATCGCAGGAGATGCAATTTTTTGATTAAGGTAGGATGTGTCACAGAGCACCATTATAAATGAAGCATCACATTGCTACAGAGCAGCCTCGACCAACAAATCACTTCCTCCTAACGTAAGGAAACACCAGCAAAGAGCACATCATCATTTCTTTAGCATGCACAAATTAGCATTACTAAACTCATGAGTCATCTATCAAAGTAATTGCAATATGAACTTTTTTTTTTTGCATATTGTTGGTCTCCAAATTACTTTCAAACTCACATAATTGGACTGATATACTCGTATTACTGGAGGCTTCCAGCTGAGAGGATGACGGTTCGGTGTATTTTTGGGGCAACACTTTGTGAGTACTCTGTTCTCCGCAGGGAAAGACCTGCGCTTCTTGCCAAAAAAAACACCAAAGGATACCGTCATCAATACTGGCACATCTATTCCAGGAAAAAAAAAACGACAAAGTGAGGGTATTGAATTTTCCACATCCTGGTCACAAAGAGAGATGATGCTGCTGGAGACGAATCCAAGGTGTTTCCCCTGAAACATTTCAACGAGCTTTTCTCTTCTGATATGCTTTTAAAACAGCAATTAAGTTGAAATACAGTGCAGCACCGCCTCAGCAAGCTCACGCCTAATGATGTCAAACTAGCACATGTCGTATAAATCTAATACATTTGTCCAGAGGCATTCGATAAGCAGCAGTAAAACCCCTGACCTGAGGCGTCGCAATGTGATAGTGCTGACATCACTACCTTAAATGTAACTACTTACTTTAAGTAATTGTGGCAGTCATTCATGAACTCATAGGGCTCGTGCAGATGTGAGTATGTGCAGCGTCTTGTGCAGCTATAAGGTCTCTTCCTATAGGATTTCCTTCCCTTTTTTCTCCTCTCCTTTAAGGAGATGACCACTTCTATTCTTTTTTTCCCCCGGCTTCTGCAGAAGAGGAAGTCGTAGAGCCGTACACACCTTATGAACTCATGGTTATAGTCATGCATTACAGCTTTTAAGGAAGACCAAGTAACTAGGATATGGGCTATGGCAGTCAAGCATCCATTGCCTTTTTTTTCCCTCTATCAAGCTGCTGGCAGGGAATCAGGCGATATGAGGTTATCTAAAGTAAAATATGCCATCCCTAGTTTGAAGTGTCTTGTGGTCTGGCTGTGTGATCCATTTGCTGAAGTGCCGGAGTCTTGGCCCATTGAGCTTTCCCCCCGACTCATAAATGGTTATGAGCATCGTGCCGGTGGTTAAAATACACACGGACGCTCGAGCAGTTGATCTGAGCGTCTCACACTGACGTGAAAGGCTTCGCATGTGCAAGAAAAGGATGGTGACGAAGCGTCGCTGCTACTGTCAAACATTAAACTCGGTTTGATGTGATTTTTGTGATTTCCGAAACAGACTGTTGAAATACACGAAGCCCTGATAGAATCTTCTGAGGTGATTTATAGACTCTGAAGTGAGCTAACGTAAGAAAGCTCAGCTCTTACGCAGCGTTCATCGTGTTTATTGAGAGCTGGACAGCAGGGAGTGGTGTGGAAGGAGCTGGCATTGACTTGCTTTGTTGATTTTTTTTTTAAGGGAGCTATTTGACTGGATGTTCATTGAGAACTATAACTTAATGCAGCTTTAAATATCGTAGCACGGTGCCAGGATGCTCCCTCCTTCCAGGCTTTGTCAGAGCTGAGGACAGATGGGTATGAACAGACCTCAAACTGACATCATCATAATTAAAGTATAGTGATATTTACTCATCTCTTACTCCCCTGACATTACTTGTATCACGTATACGTTCCTGTCTGTATGCTCATTGTTGGTCTCCATTTGATATCGGACTGTTTTGGTTGAAATTAAAAAGTTCCAAACTGGACGGATCCTCGTCACCCCGGCTTGAAACGCTGCACAAAACTGCTTTGTTTTACGACAATAAGCTGGTTGAAAGCAGCTTGAAACATGAAAAGAAGATTTACACCAGCTACTGCTGGAACAACAATTCTAGGTCAAAACAAAACTTTGAATCCGTGTGGAAATAAGGCAGCAGAGGCATTTTTTTCTGTTCTCATTATGTGAAAATAAATACGAGGAGAAATAGTCCCGGCGGCTCGCCGCTCTTTAGGAACACAACGCGGGGCCACAGTTCTCTCTGATATGATCCTGTAGGGGAGTTAGTGCGGTGTGTGAGTAGTTAAATGCAAAAACCGTACTCAGAAGATGGAACCACCGCCTGTGGAAGCTCAGTCGGTGACAGTGACAGAAAGATAATGACACTGCAGGAGGACAGATGGTAGTGGAGCAACTCAGAGGTGAAATCCCCCCTCAAGCCCCGACATGACAAGGTAGGAGGTTGAGTTGGGTCATATTGTCAGGGACATGACTGGAGGACAGTGATTAGGAAGAGACAGTCAGCAATATGGAAATGAGAAAGGGATTAGGGGGACTGTGATGGTTGGTTGGGAGTCTTTAGCTGAGGCAAGAACTGAACACAGAGGTAGATAACAGATCCAAGGTGAAAATAAAAGAAAGATGGAATAAACGTAGCCTGAGTGACAGATCGCAAAATGGTCAAAGATGACTGGACCTGCCCCCTGCTGGCCATTACAAATAATGCATGTTTCCGGTATGTCTGCATTGGCTTCATTTGTCAAGACCTGAAAGATCTGTCCGATGCTAAGACGAATCGCAGGACAAGTTGTTGAACTACTGCAGCTAACTGATGACAAGATAGCCAGAACTCACAGGCGCCCTAAACATCATCCACAACCATTCACCATCGCACCCTGATGGAGCCGTGGGATCGCCGGGATGTCATCAAGTGCTGCACACACATACAGGTGCACACATTCCCAGTACAGAACTAATGAGGTAAGATGACAGCTTAAGGCTCGCGCTGGATAAATCCATGTGTGGATGAAACAAAGCAGAGGAAATTCAATCTGTTGGCCTAACCTTTCCCGCAAAGGCTAACACACACGCTGTCCTCCCCGTTTTCCTCTGCCGTCACTGGCCGTCCAACTTTGGAGGGTTTAGTCGATACGGCTTCAATCCGTCAAGTCCACTCCAGTTATTGAGAGAAAGCAACCAACCCCAAAAAAAACCCCTCAAACCTTAATCTGAATGTCTTTAATCATGCTTACTGAGGCTTACACCTGCAAGAGCTTTCTACATCTTCTAATAGTGATAATAGTCTTAAAGTTTTAAGAGTGCCAATGAAACTGAGCAAGACTAAGAGAGCAGGAACGTGGAAGCATAAGTAAGAGAGTCGACCTGCTATTATTTTCAAGAGTGCACTTCAAGCACAGTGAGGTTTTATATAAGCGTCATGACGTCAGAAGTCCAACATCGATTTCGACTTGTAAGTACAACCCGAGTTTTGGAAAGCTGGAGACGATTGTGTAGCTGCTGCGCTGCTTCGCTTGTAAGTAATCTAACCTAAGTAATCCAACCACATCCAACGACAGGAAACACAACTGTGCAAACCTCGTTACACACTCCGTCCCCGCACAAACACTCCGTCCCTAATGTCGTCGTCACGCTTTCGCTCGCTGAATTTCCACGTTATTGCCATGTGAAATCTTAGGAGATTAGAGAGTTTCTGCACAGCAGATGAATAAAAAGTAAATTTAAGCCCATGACACGGCTACGACATGTAAGTCCATAAGAAGCTTAAGGTATTGCTGGAATGTTTACATTCTTTTCAGGGAAGCTTTCCCTCCAAACATCTGCCCACTCCAGCAACGAGGAACAAGTAGGCCGTTGCTTAATATACTCACATGTTCCGAACATGCACGGACGGACACGTGCGGACCCGACCGCAGGTACGTGCTTGTGCCGTCAGCGCTCCCATGTATTTTTCAGCACATCTCACATTGTTATTTCCAACTTTTACTTCCAGTTTTCGCACGCCACCAGAGACCCCCTGCGATCGACCCGCGGACGAGTCGAGCATTACCCGCCAAACAAT
>CAAKHC010007460.1:0-32877 GCA_901007825.1 Macroramphosus scolopax | reverse complement strand
TCATTTTTCCGTGTGATGAAAACGACTTAAAGGACACGTGGTGAATGTGTCATATATATCTTTGCTTGTAAAAGAGTCTTCAAGTTGAGGTGTTATACAACAGATCCAGCGCCTCTTCCTGCAGCGTGCAAAGAAAAGCATCTTTCAGCTGCTCCCATTAATGATGGGCTTCATGTAGAGTACAGCAAATTACTACATTCAGTAGTAATAGGAGTTCGGGGGCCCCTTGATTATTAGTATGTCTGCCAAACACACATCATTATTCAAAACATCAACATTGATGTTAACTCTCCTGCCAATAATTTAAAGGGATGAGGGTTCGGGGAATAATCTATAATGCTATATCGCATATTCCCCCTCATCTCTCAACCTCTCCTTCACTGACAAGATTACTAATAGCAGTGGACCTCAGAAACTATCTATGGACATTGGTTCTAAAGGAGTCAATCAATGTTTTCATTACGACCAGGCTGTGGGCAGAGCCCACGAATTCCACTCACGTCCGTTTGTCTGGCAATGAAACCCTTCAGGTGTGTCAGGATGTCATATAATCAGCTCGCGTTAAATTACACTGAGGCTAATGTCGCCCCGATCTTAGCAGGATGGCTAATTACTGTCACCCTTCCTCTCATCCCCCGGGAGAGGTGAGGTCACAGGGAGGGTCACGACCAGCCAGTTAGAGGCGGTCAATGGCGCTCCTCCAAGGACCTTTAAAAACAAAACAACAAGTCTGGAGGAGGAGAAATCGACCTACAAAATGAAACCTGGAGATTAACTATGGATCAGCCCCGATCCAGCTAATAACGGTGATATATTCTATTTAAATATGGCAAAACATTGGACACAAAATGTTAAATTACTGATGAATTACTGATAAGTCCATCCCTCCCTCGATTATTCAAGGTATATTCACCTCCTCTAAACGGGCTCGGTTGCTTTGGTCCGCACCCGAAGGCGATTGTTGGTTTCACAAAAAACAGAAATAGTGGAAACACGCCAGTTTGATTCAACTGGTATGAAAACGCCCCAAGGAGCCATCTGTTCACTCCCACTCCTGATTCCTATCAATCACAAATTCCTCAAGCATTATAATACAACACGCCATCCGAAAAAAAGAAGGAAAAAAACCCATCATTCACCAAACGGTCCGGCGATAATAGATGGAACATAAAGAAATTAAGTAAGCGATATGGAAACGGGGGGGGGGAGAACGAGGATGAAAGAAAAAGACAGCCATGTAAGGGCTAAAAAGAAGAAGATGTGCACACGAACATAAAGCTCCTATTAATCACCGGGCTGTCTGGCACGCCTCATGTGACAAATGAATCAGAATAATGGCTTCTGTGAGGATGGAAATATGGGACAGAATTGCCCACATAATATAATGATTCCCCCCACACTTCCTCCACCGAATATCACATTTATACCAGCTAAAGGCGCCTACTTAGAGTCTACTCCACCCTCCATCACACTGGGTTGTTCTTAATGGATTACACAACTGCATCACATGTGTACTTGTAACAGCAAAAAGACATGTACTTCATTTCACTGCGATTCAGGGAGGTGTGAGGAGGGACAGGTACCAAAAACATGGTGATAAACAAGCCGCGGGGCTAAATTATTGTGGAATTTATAAACTCCAATAAGCCAATTATACAAACGGGCCAGAGAATAATAATTAAAAGTGACGCTAAAGGGTTTGTTTTTCAGTGTGAATTTGAATGCGGCTAGTGTTGATTAAATTCACGCTCTTATGGTCCACTGCTGAGCAGCAAAGAGTTTCAGGCAGCTTCTCCGCGTTTCATTTTTTATTCTAGGAACAGCCGTTAGTCCGGAACGAGCCAATCTGAGAAATCTGTAACATGCATATATACTGTATATCTTGGACGTATCTTCTGTCTGTTATGGACAATTGACAGTTTTGTTCAAAAACTGAATATATTTGCAGTTTTTTTTTTTATCCTTGTTGAAACGGTGGCTGTCTGAGTGCTTTCCTAGGCAACTGCAGTCGCCCAGCCTACTTCAGATAAAAGCATAGTTTCTATATATCTCATTTTCTGAGATATTATGCAAGAGTAGTACTGTAAAAATCTAAATTCTTATATCTGGTGAAGCTAACCTCCACCTGCATGCTGAGGCGAAAAAACAAATCAGAGGATAAGGAGGAAACTCATTCATCCGCACCTCACAAACTTTCCTATTCACCCATGAAATCCAGCTGTTAGACGTCCGTCCATAATTGATGGTCAGCGGCGAAGCGGGACGTGAAGACGAGGAGACGTCTCATTGTTTGGGTAAAATATGAGAACGGGCTCTCTCGAAGTGTTTGTGCGGCGCATTACAAGAGGCGGTGGCGGGAGACGGAAACGGTAGACGGATTGGAGTCCGTATTGGATGGGAAAGCAGGACCGGAGCTTCACACGTGCCTCACAGCTCATTTTACGCCCTTCCTGAGGGCTTTTTTAGATGAAATGTCGCAATATTGCGGTTTAATGAGGTGAGGGCACCTACGTCTGTTTGCCTTGGCGTATGCGCGTGAAAGAGGTAAGCCAAAGGTATCCGGGGCTATGCATTTATGCATACAGTACGATTTGCGTTAAATATATCATTACGGTACTCAGAGGAGCATATGCTGGGAGCTTTCATGTGTTTCTACATGGAGGTGTGGGTGTGTTTCCGTGCAGATCTGCCCTGGTCATGCAATATAGAGCCATCGTTTTTCTGTGAAGTATAAACAAACTGCCAACAACATCACACTGAGAATAGCTAAATACGCCGTGTCAAGTGTACAAGACAAGGAGCGCTGCCCTTTTCTTATTGCTCTTTTTTGCTACTTTGACAGGGCAGCTGCTCGGCTTGCAGAGAAACATTAACAAGAAAAAAAAAGAGAGAGAAACAAGCCAATAATAATTAGCCACGTTATTGTTCCAAATGTCACCAAGTAAACACTGTGCACATCCCCATATCTTTCTCCACGGGGCCTCCTCTTACTCCCACAGAAGTACATTAGCTTGTCGTGGGCTTTTCTTCGCAGCCATTCAGCTTTTGCAAATGGCCCGTGGCAGCTCGGAGCAACATGCTCCACATGAACAACAATATCTGATTATTCAGATAGAAGCCAAATGACTCAGCTGTCTCGACTGTATTCTATCATCCCATCTATTGCTTTATTTACTTTCTTTTTGTCTTCCCTTTCTTTCTGTCCACTCTTTCGTCTGTCTTTCGCCTTTATTCATCTCGCGGGTTCACGTCGTTCATTTCTCATTCGGCTCCTTTTCTTTTTAGATGTGTACATTCTTTTAAAAGATGCTGAGTTCGCCGGCGGCCATTGTCGGCGTGCTGTTGTGTGGGAGGGATCACAGAAGGATGTGGGGGGCGTCCGCAAACATTAATAGGACAGGTAGAGCACAGGAGAGTCAGTCCTGCTGTCAAGACATAAAAATAAAGCCCGGGACAGAGCGCCCACAGGGACTGCCTCTTCTGTTTCCACCTTAGAAGACACTTAACCTCCAAGTGGATAAATTTAGACCAAACAAGCCTGTTCATTTTCCTCCTTATATTTCTGCTTTAGAGTAGGAACGGTCAAACAAGAAGAAGCATCCTGCTCTGTAAATACACCAGACTGTATCGGAAGTATTCATCCATTACAGACAAAGCCAAGATGTTCATGATATCTAAATAAAGAAGCCAGTCAACAATTGATTGATTTCATGCTGAACATGCCTCAAGAAGTTAACTCTCCAGGTGAAGAGCTCAAAAGAGTTCTTCGACCTGTCAATAAATCACCTAGAACTGGATAGGGCTAAATTGCATGGATGGAAATGTATGCAACTCCCGCCCCTTTCTCCTGAGTAGCTTGCATAAAAGGTGGATTAATTTAAATAAAGTGACAGGGCAGGCGGTAAGCCAGCCCTTCAGCCGTGGTTTCTAAGGGGAAGCTCTCTTTGATAAGGAAATAAGCCTTACAGACCTCTAAAGAGCCATTTGAATCAGCCACTTTAAAAACTGGTCAAAATGTACCTGAATAATAAAGGTGGGCCTCTCACCATCATCAAAAAACCTGTCCTGTCTTCTACTTTCTTTGGCCTCTCTCTCTCTCCTGTCTTCCCTCCCCCACCTTCTATTTGCTAAGAAGCATCTTTGCCTTCATCAGCCAGTTTATTCTGCTTTCACATGAGCCCCATTTAACACAAAGTGTCTTTCATTTCACCTCTTTTGGTGCAAGAGACCCGGCGACCTGACCTATAAAGCTTTAATTGTGGTGATGGAGTGCCGCCCTGTGATGATAGGGGGGCCACAGGAAATCACTCTTGCAGAAGGGTCACTGTATTATTAGCAAATGAGGAGATGCAGGGGCACAGATACCCTGACAAACTGAGCCACAGAGATGCAGGTGTGAGGGGTGTTCATGCGGTATTTATCTCACACGAAACAACAGAGCGATGGGCTCGTTCTCATCTGAGGTCGTCAAATAACGACGCTTTGCCGCGGCTCTCTGTCGTAATTACCCTTCTAATGAGTGTAAGGGGGGAACCAGATCAAATCATTGCAGATAATGGGGGATAAGTGAATAGCAAAGACTATAATGTACCTCTTTATTCCTCTAATGCGCTAATTATACATCATAGCAAACACAATTCCATTGTATAATCCCCATTATTTTGCGAGAGAGAGATTCAAGGAAATATTTAACGACAGATATGCAGGACATGCACTGCTGTCTGCTTTGAAGGCTAGATTTTGTGCAAAGATTTACTTCAGAAGGACACCTGTGTTCTACTAGTGTCACTCGTGGATCGAAACCAGCGGGATTAAATCAGCAGCCCTGCAATTCCTCTGGAAAAAAAAGGCGATCAGTAATGGAAAAGGACCAGAGAGATGAGAAGAATAGACAACGTAACTCTGTTGCATTAACCATGTGATGGTCTCCCTTCTTTGGTGACCCCCTGGCCTTTCATGGGAAATATAAAAAGCAATAGAGGTGGAAATCCATCCGGGTAAGAACAGACAGCAGGTGCTCTGGCTTCCGAGAAGTGTTTGGGCTTGATCGGGGAAACGGATGAGAGGCCGAGGGGAACAAAGTACGGCCGGGGCCGGTAGCCAGAGAGAACACAGTTTCGCAATTCCCATAGTCATGACCAGGCCTGTGCCGAGGCGCCACAATCCTGTGCTCTGTGTCTGACACGCTTGATCTGCAAAGTGCTTCTTTTAATTAACTACTCCTTACAGCTGCATAATTACTCCTCTAACCTCCTCTAATCAGTCGCTCGCTGGTGCATACCATATTTACTGCCTTTATTCATTGTTCATTACCTGGCCATTGCTCATCCCTAAGGCCAAGAGACAACTCAGGGTTGACTGTTTTGGACAACTTTGAGTGCAGGCTAAGCTAACAGTGACACTGTTTAAAATAAGTTGTATATAGTCGACACATGAGCAGTTTCAATACTGAGACCAAGTGGAATTATGAGAAAGGATGTCTGAGACCTACATGCTGCACACGCTGTTCCGCAGTTGTATTACCAGCTTGTACATGTTCTCTCTCTATAATCAGGCAGCTGTATCGCACTGAGGAAAGACACATAATTGTATGCTTTCTTTTCCATTCAGCCCAATCCGGTGTGAAGTGTGAAAGTGTCCACTGTTGTCTTGGTTACATCTTCCCTCTTGTCTTCCCTGCCTCTATAAATAACACAGTGGGATCTGAACTCAGAGGAAGCCCCCGATGGTGTGAGTCAACAGTTGGAACAGACTGAAGCATCAACTAGCGAAACTGAATGGAGGAATTAAAAAATACTTGAAACCCAATTTGTATCATTTTCGTATTAACTGTATTGATTTATGTCAGGGGACAAAAGCAAACCCAATCCAATTAGTAGCAATGCAGCCAAACAACCAAACAAACGTATAGTAGCTTGAATGCTGCAAAACCATGCTGTTTTGTGATTAAAATAGAGGCAGTCAAGGCTGTATGAATGTGTTTGGGTCCAAATCTAGTCACTATTAGTATCATGTTTCTTGAAATTGCGACTTTCCGATAACCTGGGGCAGGGCTGACGCTTCTCAAACTGCTAACTGCATCATTTTAATTTCATTCATGTAATGTAAACTGTGGCAGAAATGAGTATTTGAAAGCGTTCGACAAGCAATGTTATCTCAGGGCTAATGTATATTTGTTTATTGATGGATACCAGCTAAGAAACAAATAGACCCCACTGCTCCTGACAGTTAGCTGCTAGCGTGAGTTGCTAACTTTAGCAACTCACATTTATCTTTGGATGGTGCACTTATTCACATGGTTATAGCTTGAATGGGTGTTGTGTCACTTGGACAGCGTTAAAATACAATGTTTTATTGCAGCAGAAAGTGCTAAAAAACAAACAACACACTGCTATCATGACCAACAGCCAGCTTCTAACGTTAGCTTACTTACACACAGAGTGCGGGTTATCGCGAATGGATGAGCTAACTACCATCTTCGTCTTGTATTTGTATAATTAATTTCCCGTACACATAAGACAGCCATGTTGGAGCATGTATTGCCACCCAGTCGGGGCGAAGCCCAGTGGAGGAAGTGATGTCAGTGCATACCCTGAATTAGAGAACAGACACGCACACCATCATGACACAATGGCATGTGATTCCGATACTTGTGGTAGCGCGACCTTCTCTTAAGCCTGTGGTTGAGCAATCCGACACTTGGGCAGCCGATACGGATTCCACAGTGTTGCTGTTGATCCCGGCTGGCAGGTAGGATTCAGTGCAGAATTTTAACTGCATTTTGTATTTAGTCGCTCTGCTTTTACAGCAGGTGTTGATGGCTGCATTTGTTGTACAGGAGAACGCACCTGTTTTCTGTGAAGTACAAGCAGCAAACAGACACACACGCCAGTCACACATTGTTTGTAAGTCGAGATACGATGACACAAAGGCCTGATGTGGTGACACGAGGCAGCCGGTCTCACCTCATATATTGTTGAAGTCAATCTGTCTTCTATGACGTTAAACTAAATACTTTTTGGAGTTGCACCATCCGTCCAACAAATTCAACCAGCATGAGCAATGTGTTCAAATAACCCTTACAGCTGGCACACTACATGGATTTAAATGTTCAATATCAACATTTGCCTGCTTGTTTCACTCCAGATTAAACTATGCCAGCATGCATATGAGTGAAATAAGTCTTTGTGGGAGCCCTCTTCGTGTTGGCAACAGTGATATTTACTTGTTTATCTGTCTCACAAGCATTTAGGAAATCATCTCACATGTCGTTCTCCCCCAGTGTCAAGTGTAAAAACATGCAAAACAGCAGGAAACACACCGAAGCCACAATGTTTCCCCCATCCTGCAGATAGGTTGCTCCTCCCCGTCCCTCTGAGAGTTGTAACTGCCTATCTGGGATGGGTGGGTGATGTCACTGATGCTTTCCGGTGCGCCGCTCCTGTAATGGAGTCAATTTAGCTCCACGCTGAGCCATTTCTGTCCAGCCTCACCCCATGAAGGACACATTAGTCCCCCCTCCCACCCTCCATCCCATCACCTCTCCTTTCTCTGTATCTCATCTCTCTTCTTCACTTCCTGCTGCTCCCTGTGATACGTCTCTTGATGCTTCTCTCACTCCCTCTCCTGCATCCCCTCATTTACATTTTGTTTTCTTCCATTTCCTCCTCACCTATTCTTCCCCGCAATAAAAAGGCCCCACCCATCAAGGACACAGCCCAGAGTGAGGATATAAACATAATTGCATTGTAGGAGAATTAAAACATTAGAAGTGATGAAATGGTAATCAGTGTCACAATAGTGATGCAGTTCAGCAAAATGTGTACACTGCACTCGCTCACGGTGTTGAACTCACACACACATCCAGTGTAGCCTGAGAGTGTATTTTGGAATAAGGTAAACATGACTTTCACTGGGTTGCTCCGTTTCTTGGAAGCAGTTGTGTGGGAGTACGGTGTGTTTAAACACCCAACTATCCGGAGCGAGAACTCCCCCTGCCTCCTTTGGAGCGGCTTCAACCTCCCACAACTTTTACATTCTTTCTGAACGTTTAAAAAAAAAAAGAAGAAGCTTTAACCAGAAACATGAAAACCGGTTGCCATCCATCACTATCAAAGCCCATGATTCCCTCTGCATCACCTTCCGTATCTCCAGAAATATGCAATGTATTCCGTTTGCTCCAGACAGAGTTCCACCTGCTTATTAATACATCCTCACGCCCATCCAACCTCCAACTTCATCCGTTCCATCTCTGTCTCCTGCATGGCTACACAAAGCAGGGATTAAGTTATCAGGATGAAAAAGTGATATCCATGCACTCCTGTAGCTGAGCTAAGTTTGATAGTCAGAGTGGAAACAGAACTTTAAATAGCCCGCTCAATGACGCCAGATTAGCATCAGCGCACGGACAGCTCACTTGCTAATTTGCCTAAATTGCCTTACGCGTTGGAGTCAGATTAGGTGGTGTGACTTGCTTCGCAAGTTTGGGATTTGCCATCCAGAGTTCCCTCGGGGGGAAGAGGATGCACACACAAACAGGGAGGGTTACAGTCAGGACAAAACACATTCCTGGGACAGAAACAAATGGGCACTTACATTTATATGAAATATTAACTAGCTCTAAGTACGAATGTATCATAACATTTGATGATGGAGGTTCCATGCAGCGTCTTCCGCAGGGGAGAACTAAAATGCAGGGCAGTTCGCTCACTGTTCGATAGAGGAGAAGAGAATAATAGATGGGCGTGTAGGTGGAGGCAAACAGAGGCCAGAAAGAGGGATTTGCATCAAGGGAAGAGAAAGACTAAGACAGATAAAGCAGCAGGTTAGATGTAGATGGATGAGAGGAATTAAAAAAGGGATTTAAAGAACTTCTGTTGTGTTTTTTTTGTGTGGCATCAATAAAGTTATGGACTGGTACAGTGGATGCTCCACATCCTAAATTATACTCTACTGTGACATGCAATCAGTGTTCATTCTGAAACTGAACCTGACACCTTCAATCTGCTCCGTAGCTCTGTTTGTACTTTTTAACTACTGCAAATTATGCCTTGTCACACTCTCTGGCGGGTCAGCTAAATGCAAATATGTCTCATTTACATATATAAACACAAGGATATAAGGCGCAATTGAAGTTTTGAACTTGAAAACTTGGGACTGGTGAAAAAAGACAAAGGGGGGGAGGGGCATGCTAGATGAGAGATTACCGCCTGTTCTCATCCCAGGCAGGAACCCTTCGGTGTCTGTATGAGACGCAGCGGTACGTCAAATTAATCCAAAGTAAACCCATCTGCATTAAAACGAGACACTTAGAGCAGCCGCTCCGACGCATGTAAATCCTTGAAAGAGTGCCTAATTTAACTGGAAACAAAAACATGTCCTAAACCAATTTATGAGAGCTTAACAATCACATTGAAACATTATAAGACATCAGTATTTTAAATGGTTTGGAAACATTGTCCGGTGTTTGTTGGACCACCACCACCACCATACCAACCTACCCAACATGATATCACACCAAAGGGTGTATGTGTGCAGGTATCACACGCAGAGTGAGTATGACAAAGTGTGAGAGAGTGACCACCTATGCGTATGAGGAAAAAGCTGACTGGTCCGCATTATATATTCTGAACAAAAGCCTTGCGCGGCTCATATTGCTGCAGCGGGGCTTCACACCGAGGAAAACCTGCTGCTTCTCATACACACGCCATCGGGTGTCTTGTGCGTTGGTATCAGCCATTGATGGATGTGAGAAAACATTTTCATTTGATGACAAGGGGATGAGAAAATGTCGGAGATTACCGCACGTCCTCTCATGGTTGGGAAAAAGCGTGGACTTTTCGTAGTTCAGTGCATGTCAAAAGTGCACCATATGCTCTGCAGAGAGTGGTGCACTCTCAGGCCTGAACACACATGCACATTAAACATTTACCACGACCTGTAGTGACGAGGGGGCGGCGGTGTCAGCCAAATGCAACCTTATTTCATTTCACAGCAGATTTGCTAGGCAGAGACTCAACATCAAATACATAATATACCGGAGTTATTGATTATACCTTATTTCAGCAACAAGCATCAAGTCAGGCTGCCCGGCTGTAACTCCAAGGTGAGTAAACGATCAAGTCCTGAACCTGTCAGTGAAATCCTGTTATGGTCACAGAGTCACAACCTTAACTGAAGTCCCATTCGAATCTGTGTCCAACACAATTCATCACAGGATTTTATCTGTACACTTGCTACAGCCTGTTACTCTGACACACTGCGGTTCACCTCCCCCACTACTCCTGGTATTTCCCTGTCCTTACTCTGTCTGTTTAGTTTCTTTTAGTGCAAACTCCCTGTTTCTGTCTGGGAGCACTTTGTTACAATTCAAGGAAATGCCCCGGCTATCAATATTTCATATCAAAGTACATCTCCCTTACGCAGTCCTCCTTTAGAATAGCGCTTCACTGGTGCTGCCAGATACAAATGAACGCTTTGTCACAGAGCAGATACAGTATCTATGGCTGATAAGATGTGAGATTTCATTATACTCCGCAAGTTCATAGAAATTAACGTCTCAGCAAAATGTAAGCTCACACAGAGTTCATGTTTAATCCAAAGGACAAAGAAGTGAAGGGGAAATTTGTTTGACATTTACTACAGAGACTGTATTTAATGAATTAAATGTGAATGGAGCTCCACGCTTGCCGCAGAGCCCTTGAATTGAAACGTGCTTTGCATGATGCTGTCCATGCAATGTTCTACATGGCTGGCTGCAGTGTGCTGCATTTGCACTCCTACACAGTCATGCTCGCATACACATGCCCTAGACACATGCATGTAGTGTGTGCTAATGCAATCTGCAGGCTTTGTACGCTGCATCTTTCAGTGCAGGGTCTGGTGAGAGCCAATGAGAGTGCAAGTCCGCTTCTGCAGGCATGCAGTCCTCCCCACCTGGCAACAGGGACACACTTGGACACACACGTGCATGTACACATCATTAAGTAGTGATGCCAAGATGGGCAAAAATCCCAAAAGACAAATTATGTACGTTTGGAGATGACTCAAAGGCTGCAATTTGTGATATTTCAAATAAACCCTCTGTCAGGTTTCTGTTTGAATCCAGTGGACTTTGGTGCATCGTAGTTCCACAAGAAAGTTTTAATTAAACATGAGTTAAAACTAAGATTCTTTGCCCAAGAACTTGGAATATGTTAAAAAGGCAACTATACAGACATAATATAAGGTACAACTGAAGCTTTGAACATGAAACAGCGGGGGCTAATGAAAAAGGGAAGGGGTGCCACGTCAGATGGAGTTTTCTATTACAGGTTGTTCAATTCTAAAGCTTTGACGCAGCCCTGAGTCTAATACAGATGTAGAAGGCATCCTTTGGTGTCTGTCTGAGAGGTAAGTCAATTAACACCAGTGTAAACCCATCTGCATCAATAAGAGACAGAGTGCCAAGAACACAAGTAACAGAAGAAGAAGAAGAAAAAAAAGGTAATTTTTGATAAAACTCACCTGCAGGAATGTTGTGATATTTCAAAATAAACTTTCTTGTTTCATGTATCCTGTCGACTTTAGTACATTGTAGTTTAACAGTTGAGTGAAAACTAAGACACCATGCAGACTGGGTCGCAAAGAACTATTGGCCACTATACAGATATAATGAAATGTGTTGTGATATTCTAAATATCTTCACATAGATATTAAGTCAAAGAGAGGAAAAAGAAACAGAGCCAGTCTCTCCAGATTAGGCTGTGAACCCCGGCAATTCACTGTGTCCCTCCCCCAGTAAGCTTCTACTTGGCCTTGGTCAAACAGGGTTAACGAGCCAGCCTTTGGCCCTATTTAGTCTTAATCTGATATATGCTGACTAATTTGTCGTTGTCATGAGGGGCGTGATAGTTGTGACGACTGTCAGGCTGGACGTCAGTATCAAGGCAGTTCGTTTTTGTCCTTGAACCCGTCGGTGTCGTCAGAGGGGATTAGGGTATCAGCACATCAGGTCGGGGGTGTGTCTGCCTCTCAGTCAGACAGACGGGAGGCTGGATTTATACCTCCCTACATCAGCATTAATCCTCGCAGGGAGACAGACTTGAGCTCGCAATTACGGAAAGAGTAATTTGTGGAAGTTTTTTTTTTTTTCTTCAGTAAGACAAATTACACCTCTGATTAAATCCCCTTTAAACACGCCGCAACGGTAAACTTTTATAAGTTAATGTTTGTGAAACTTTTAAACTATCGAACATAAACAGCATTCCTCCGCCACGGCTTTCCACTGCCAAAGCATGCGCTGGTCCTCCGGACGCATTCCTCCGACTCCGAGGAACGTCTCTGATCTCGGAGCGAAGTGAATCTCAGTCGGAGAAATAAGACGAAACGGGCTGCTTTAATTGAAATAAATCGACACGTTGTAGGAAATACAGATGAATATTTTTCTCTTAAGCTATTTGACAGGGACACAATCTTTCAAGAGGATTTGTGTTTATCTTTTTTCTTTCACTAAGTCACTGATCTGCATTTTTGGTGGGAGTTTTGTGCATCAGAACACAACGGAAATGGACGTGTACCACATTATAATATTCCACATTTTCCCTTTCTGAATATAAGGATTAGGGCTTCATCAGCTGTGACGCGAAGAAAGGGAATAAATACATATTGAAGTAATAACAGACGGGATGAATCATGAATCAAAGGGTGGATGAATCACTGCCTCAACCGATTTAATGCTTCGCTTTATAATCCGCATTAGCCTTTAACCATTCACAATGCGGCTATATGTTTAAATGAAAGCTCCTAATCTCTGCCGGTATTCAGAGACCACAGAAGGGAAAATCTAGACTTTTCAGCTTTAACTGTCTGCATGATTGCACATTGTTGTTGTAGTAAAGTGGTGGTGCCGCACCATGTGTTGGTATTTTTAGAGGTGAGCTTTACATCTGCCTTCTAGTACGGCAAGTGTTAAGCGTTTAAGCTTTATGATGTCTATATGTGGCATAAGAAGACTTTTATAGCAACATTAATGGAGTTTTAAAGTGGTATTAAGCGCAACTGTTGTACGGCGGAGGGGGGGGGAAGCAACCACTCAAAACGTTGACGGTAGCAACACAAGTCTGCTGCTACTTTGCCTTGTATCAACAGTCATCCATCAACATTAGTATTGGTATTTGTTTGCTGACACCTTATTCATTACCTCGGAACAGGAGAACCAGGGATGCTAAAGAGTACTAGGTGGCCTTTAGATACTGTCATGCTCCTTAAGGGGGATTTATTACAAAACAAGTATACTTTAAAAATCTTTAGCTGGGCCACTGCCAGAAACAGTAGCCAGCGCTGGTAAGACCGAGTGCAAGGCAGGACTCATACTCACAGTGGGTTGGGCTGCAAGATAGCAAACATGGCAAATGGAATGAAAACAGGAACAGAAGCTCCATAAATGTTTATTACGTTTGTTTGAAAGCGTTGCTACAAAGGAGACAGGAAGGCGACTGAAGAGGAGTGATTATTGAGCGAGTATGAATGATTGAAGGACACTAGAATGAAGTGAGGGAATGAGGAAGTGCGGGAGGAGATTTTCACTTCAAGATGTGGATAATTAAAAAAGGGCATACAGAGAATCAACCTAACGACGAGAGGCTGAATTACTCGCAGGCAAGAAAAAAGAGTTGAGCAGGAGGTTTATGAAAGATATATAAGAATCCAGACGTAAAGACGATACCTGCTGCAGCAGAGGGAGCGTGCAGCAGCGAGACCTGTCCTCGCAAGAAGAATGACAAGGTAGGTTAAAGATGCACAAAAAGTGCCGCGATTTACATCAAAGAAGCAGCCAGAGTCGTTATGGCCGGAGTGAAGGAGGAAAACAGCTCTGTCCATATAAAGTCCTTATGAGGAAGAGGATAGATGGACTTCTTCAAGCGTAAATCGAACTAATGCTATGGTGAACTTTAAAAATAGCATTGACATATTAAAAAAAGGACGGCTGAATCCTGCAAAAAAATCGGAATCCAAAATTCTATATGTCGACATTTCTTCTCTACATTGGTCTGGAGTGCATGAGGCGGCATTGCTCAGGAGGTAATATTTTGGCTAGTCTAGTAATTGGAAGGTAACGGATCCCCCAGAGGCCATGTAGATGTGTCCTTGAGCAAGACACCGAGCAGCTAATTGCTCCTAATGAGCTGTTTGGCACCTTCGCTTTGGTAGACTTCCCTTTCACTGAATGAATGTGTATTTGAATAGGTGAATGAGGCGACACTGTGAAGCATTTGGAGCCCTTTTAAGGGAGTCGTGGACAAATTATGACATAACTTAGACCTGTACAATGAAATAAAACGAGGCGAGTGTGCCTTTCAGGACACCGATTAAGGCCTGAGTCATCTGCTCAACTGGAAGAGCTTCAACCAGATTGTCAAGAAAATCTTCCCTGATCGTGCATTGACAGAAGACTTATGATTTAATCTAGCAGGACCCCATCATGTCTGCAAGCCTTCACAAGAGAATCTTTCTACTGTCAAGAGACAGACATCAGAGGAAGCCACAAGCCAGAGCGACATCCTGCCACTGACCTTGTGGTCTGAGTGTGTATCTTTGTCCCGGGCTGCCTTCAAGCCAGCCAGGTCCTCGCCCAGTTGGCAGTAAGCTGATTACAATCACACAAGGGAGCTAAACGACTCTATCAATGCCTCTTGTCAACGCACCTGACCAGACACCGGCTCCTGTTGACGTGGTTATAGCTGATTACACAAATGTCTTGGGTGTAAACTGAATGGCGTATGAAGAGCGGTTTGAATAGAGCATAAAAAAGTAATTAATTTTTGGCTCGTATTGAGCGCATTAGCTTTGGTTGGGATTAAACCTGTGACCTTTGGATTACAGAAATGTTGAAGTAACTGAAAGGGACCCTGCTGGCAGACGAACTGTTCTAAATGAAGTCATTTAATCAGGTTTTCTGCCTGTATGGTGAAACCCAATATGAGGATTTTGTGTTTAAATCCACATTAACTTTCTTATAATACATTTTTATGCTGTTACTATTAGAGGAGTTTGTTCAATTAGGTTTTATTGAAACGCGGAATATTGGGATTAAACTTGAATGACTTCTTATAGAACTTTTAGAAGCAGGGACGTCAAACTGGTAAATCAGGGAAAAAATGCAATGATAACAAACCATTTGAAGCCCTGCAGTGTTGCTGTGGTCAACACCGAAGCCCTCCTGTGGCTCAGCACCTCGCAGATGCACAACAAAGAGCAGGAGATATAATAATTTCTTCTGTCACTTCCTGTGGCGCAGGGAGACAGCAAACAGCTGGCAGCGCAGCCCACAGTGACGCCGACAGTGTGATTATACGGGCATGAAAAAGGGGAATGGAGGTATGAAAATGGAGGCAGACCCACCGGAGGAGCTACGACAGGAAAAAAAAAGACAGGAAAAGCTGAAGCGGGAGGGGGAGGTGGTGCCGACGAGAGGGGGAGTGTGAAGAAATGTTTTTGTCCAATCACAATAACCACTGATTCATCCCCCGGTGTCCACGAGGCGTCGGCTAACAAGTGGCTTCAACCCTTTTCAGCCTCCCACTGATTCGCGCAGTCTCATTTCTTGTATACGTCCTCAGAGGCTCCTTCATACAGTGAAGGTTTTTTAATTAATCTCTTCTGTCCGACAATAAAAACGGGTCCCCCGATCTGCTTCTGCTGCTCCGCAGACCATCTGACTGGTCTGACGGCGAGGCCGCGAGAAAGGAGCGGACGCCGCTCTGTTTCTCTCGCACGAACACGAACCCAGCTTGCGCACTTCTCACTTCCTTACAGACGATCAGAAAGAGAGGAAGAGGAAAGAGGAGAGACTCTTACATCTTGGTGCATTGATCATATCACCGCATCTACTGACGTGTATCTGGACTCAGAAAACACAACACAGGGAGAAACAAAACATCAGTATTTAATGTGAGGGGGAACTTGAAGTCAGGGAGACCAGATTCATGCTAACGATGGAGAGCAAATGGTTTCCCTTGGATTTGCATTGGGGGGTTGGTTGTGGGGGCTGAGGTACCAGCTGCTCTGCCTTCTCGCACAGCCTGTATAGAGATGAATTGCTCTCGTGGTGTCAATAAGTCACCATGGCACACCGTGGTCACCATGGAAACTACTCAAACACTAGATTTCTGTGGAAACAAGTAGATGGAGTTGACCCCCCCCCTCCTCCACGATTTCCTCGGAGGGTTTTCTTCGGTCAGAAGAGACTCCGAAGGATATCCCCATTTCTTTATGTGGATTCTGAGTATGCATCATTTTTCTTCTCCAGCAGAATTTTTCAGCGTGTCCCCATGATTTATGTATTTATTGGCTGTGAATGTAAAGCCATCCCGGTGGCATGTGGAGGAAGTACCTCTCCGACCAGCTAAATCAAATACATTGATTGATAAGGAGCCAAATGTAATGACACCAAAATGAATATTGATTTACTCTCAAGGCACTGCTTTTTGGATGGAGCGGTGAGCGTGACCACAATTCAGCTTTCACCCCCCGCGAGGAAAGTAAAGACAGAGACGCAGGGAGGAAAGGAGGCAGGCATACATTAGGGAGGGAGCTGGAGTTATAGGAAGGAAATGGAGGGTTGTTGGCAACGGTAATAAAAACGTGTAGACGGAGGCTCTGAAAGCAGATGGGATGATGAACGGGAAAAGGAGAGGAGGTGAACGACTTTGAGAGAGATTGCACGGAGGGAGACAACAGTGTGGCAATAACCGTTGTGACATCCGAGGAAAAGCTGGCTCAGCAGAATTCTAAGGTTATCGGCGTGTGTGTGTGTCTGCAAATGGGAAATCCTGCTTGTGTGCTCTACTAAACCAAAGGGCATCAAGTGTGTATTACTGTTTGTGTCTACACTGTGATTGTGTGAAGGAAGGAAAGTGGGTGTCACTGAAGCATAGAATAATAGAGACGTGATGTTCTTCAGCCCCTGTCCTCTCTCTTCCCCCCCTTCCCGATAAACAGCAAAAGACAAGTTGGCTAAACCTCACAAAAGGTAACAGTGGAGAGGCAATGAGCAGGAGGACAGCAACAAGATGAGGAGGGCAGGAAGAGGAAGGGACACATTAGCCTCTTACCCGGAGTGTCACTCAAGCTGGCAGCGCTTGCCAGCCGCTCGCTGCTGCACCACAGCCGCTCCCAGATTTCCATGGGAGACATGTCCCACTTCCACGGTGCTCAGAACTGGGGGGCTTTTTGCCACTTTACATCTCATTCACCTTTTTTCTGAGTGAGCAGAGCGCAACTGATAAAAAGAGTGAAACAATAATTGGTAGGCAGAGGAAAGCTGATACTGCTTACTTGTACTTAAAAATAATTTTTGAAGAGCTAGTCATCAGAGGTTCGGAAAAATGTGAGGGTGTATTCTGGGGATGACAGTAGAATTACTAATAAGACTTTCAGCCATCAGGCCTGTCACACCGTCTGGCCACACATCATCCTTGGCTTGTGTTGACAATGTTAGTTGTGCGAAAGAGTTTTGCCTTTTTTTGTGTGTTCTTCTCCGCCTTCTCGATTCCATAACCATGGAGACGACATAAGCTGTTAATGACTCTCTCATGGTAATGTTTTAATTTTGAATAAGGGACATGCATGGTCCGGAGCAATAAGCCCTCAGACTGGCCAGTGGGTTCGTTCGGGACGCCATTGCCGCTGAACTGCATCCAGACTGTAATTCTTTTGCATGCAAGTTCCCGCCGGTAATCATGAAAATTGAAGAGAGCAGCAGAGGCTTGTTTGTGCACAGCAAAGCAAAAAAAAAAAAGGGGAGAATTGGATGGATGTTTTTCGCAATTACCACACACATTGATTAATGAGTATTTCTGAAATAATTTAAAATGTACAATCACGTTATTTCCACACTCAGGCGGATGAATTTTACCGTCCTCATGAATTCAAAACAGATGTGTGTGCTTTTAAGACATATGCCTTGTGTGGATAGTCATCCAGGTGACTAATGCGGCCCAACCAAACAGTTGTTTTAGATTATCTTACATTTACAGGAAAATTAATTACAAGTGGATGACTCATCCTGGACACCCGTGACTTTAAATTCTCCCAGTTATTGACTGCTGTGCAGCACCTATGAGCTTAGAAACTTGGTACTCCTGCTCCCTTAATCCCGCCTCCTGGACTCTGTTATCACCTCTACAGAATTTAAAGATGATTGATCACACAAAAAGTGATCCCTCTCAATTTGACTGTACCGTCTCAACCAATTTTTTCTAATTACCCTCTCTGAACAGAACCAGATCAGTACGACATCTACTTCAGAGAAGTCTCATGTAGCAGATGACGTATGAAGAGGAGAAAGAGCCTGGATTGAAACGCTCCCTGGAGCATCCAGATGATAAATGTTGCTGCCTCTGCTCATGCAGGGACTTTCACAACTCATGCCATCTACAATCCAGGAGGTTCTCTCTTATCTGATTATGATTGTGGGGTAAAGAGGATTTAGGTGCTGGTGCCTAAACACTAGTCTGTACTGATTAAAGGCCTTGGTGGACGGCTTATGTAACTAAAAGAGACTGCAGGGAGTAAGAAGGTGTGCTCTAGCGAAATGACAAACTCCACTCTCCTGATAGCTTGCCAAAGACCAAACACGATTATGTATCACAATAATAAACTCCACAGGTTCGTGCAAATCGATTGTCTGCCCCTTGCACAGCTGCACCACCTTCAGAGAAATAACATGAGCATAAGCTTGTGAATTATGATCTCAGAGCAGCTAACAACCTACAACAGTCGAAATCAGCATCCAGTGGGGGAAAGCGTTTCACAAAATAAGCAATAAAATCCGTTTGGCCAACAATCTACGACCATTTCTTCCATAATTGCCAATCTTTATTGATTTAGCTTTTGCAGGCCGACCACAATTCATGCAGAGATGAAAGGATGATAATACAACACATGGTGGGGGAACCCGCTGCTTGAATATCACTCAGGTGCACATCGAGAACATTTGACATCACGCTGGATATCGGCTTCTCCCTAACCTGCCTGATCCCAACCTCCACTCTCCTTTGTCTCGCCTACTACCAGAAACTACAAGGCATAAGTGCTGCAAAGGCCCGGAAAGGAAACACGAGGATGGAAAAGTAAGAGGCTGTCTGCAGAGATCTGAAACAACAGACGGCTCCGAGTTCTGCGGAGTTAAGGCTGATATATAGTCTGCACTCATCCAACCCTGTAGCAACCGTGCAGCCGCGCTTCATGACGCACCCAGAAATGTAACTACAAATTGCCGTGACGCAGGACGTGACAACTGGGACAGGTTTTCCTCATGTGCATTTCTATACACTAATTTCCACATAATCTAACCTGACATCTGCAGTCTTGTTTAACATTGCAGTATTGCTGCATTTGCTGAAGGGCTCATTTTAAACATGGATATATAACGACATTGGCACTCGTAAGGATTGGCATTTGAGGAGCCTGTTAGACAGCCTTATTATGCTAAATCTTCCTCACCTCATGTCATCTTCAACAGTATGCTCTGGCCCCCGAATTTGGCTGCTTGCAAGTGTTTGCTCAGGCCTCGCTTAGCATCCCCACTAGCTAGACTACCTTATTAGATAAAGGGGAGAGTAATGGTGTACATTAGGAGCAAACATAAAGCTGGACATGGCTGCTGTAGGAAGGGGGGGGAGCTAAAAAACAACTCGGAACTCTGAGTAGAAATATTGATCTCTTTAAAACGCTCTGAATTCTCAAATATTGTTTTCCAAGGCTGTCCAGACTAAATGGACTCTAAATTGCAGAAAACCTGAACAGGCCAAGGTTTTATCACTTAAAGGGTATTACAGCTTTAATATTTTATATTGCACTGTTAATAATAGGTAAAGCTATATTGAAACTATGCAGAAATCAAAGTAAAGATATATGCCTGTCTTGCAAAACCACAAGCTTAATCTATGCATATATTCAAAGTGAGGATCATAAGCATAAATGTAATAACTAATGGGAATAATTTATAAACCGATGGACACATCCTGAGTCATACGTCGATGACGGTGCTCTCACTTAATTGCGTAGCTAATGGTTGCTGATTGCAATGGAAAGAACCACATCTTAATCACATTTCCCATCGCAAAAGTCACCGTCAGTGGAGAAAACATAGGTTACAACCTACATCTGCAAGTTATGTGCAGATCCTATTTTTTAGCAATGATTATTGCTGATGGTAATAAATTCACACGGGGAAAAAAAAAGTCAATGTGATTCTGCAGGCAGCAGCGGACTCCATTAAGCAATTGCACAATTTGGATATGGCTTCCTTGTACGAGCTTGTGCTAAGTGTATTTACTGTACAACTATACCAGTGACTCATTGTAAATATATAAGAGGGTCAGGACAGCACAAATCCTTCCGGCTCTGTATCGAGGAAGACTCACTCTACAGGATTAATTGAAATTACGGCCAACAGTAAAAAAAAAACAATGGAAAAAGTCCTGCTGATATTTTTCAAAACATGATTGCCACTCTAATCTTACATAATTTAGAGACGCTGTCAGTCTTTTACCAATGGCTCTAAGCCGTGGGCATACCCCTGGCTTAACCACTTAAGTAAGCGGCTCCCAGCTGTTGCAGATGATTTTCATCTTATTTGTTGAATAACCTCGGCAGTTTTAACATTTAACATTTAATACTTTTTTTTTTTTTTATATATCAAATTCCCTTCGGTGATGGAAATCAAAGATACTGCAGTTGTACGATTACACAAACCCTTGAAATAACTTTGCTTCGCCACAACCCTCTGCGACCACGTCATTATGAGATGCTCAGACCAACCGGTGCCTGCACGACACTCACAAAAAATATGGTTTGCAACCCCTTTCCATCATCAGAACCGTTTCGCTTTAACCTAACTAAATAACGTTGATACATATACATATATATAAATATTAAATATGGTTTTGGAAAGTACTGTTAACTATTTATCTAAACTGTTTACAGATGAGAAACTCCTGATTGCACACATGAATCAAACACCTTACTTCCACTGCAGCTGGGTGGTTTGTTGGTCCATCCACCGCCCCAACCTGTCTCCTTATGCAGAATCTCTATATACAGTATATTGATGCCAAAAGCTGACTTGAATGGATTAACAATGGATTGTGCGTGAGAGTAAGAGCAGTGTCCCTATTTGCCCAGCTGGGAGCTGGTAGAGGACTTGTTGCATTGACAGTCCCAGAGCTTTGTGAGGGTCATGGTGACTTCTCACCTTCCGTGGACGACTCACCTGTGGCAAGCCAGGCACCAGACGGACCTGGATCATGACACAACCGGGCACTCGCTCAAAAGTCACACAGTTGCAAACAGAAGCCACTGCAGTGGCCTGTGTCCTCTTTCTTTGACCATTTCATTCATTATTCATTGGGAAAGGTTTACAAAGATCCAGCTCAGCATGCTGAAGCGTAATTTACATGACTGCCTCTCTTACATCACTCTCTCTCTCTCTTAGGGCTTTCCTCTGCCACTACCTTTTTTTTTTTAACAGTTTTTTCTGGTGCAATGTCTGATTGGTTTTTCCATCCTGTGTGGACTCTCAAAGAATGTGCAAATGTTCTCGCTGTTGAGTTTAACCCTAGCTTGATTGACCTTGTTGAAAAGGTCAGTTCTCTCGTGATTAACCTTTACTTAAGGGCAGAGAGGGCCATAGGTGTCTGAAAACCAGCACACTGGACTCTAATATCGGATTAAGTCTATGTAGGAGAGAAAGAAAAAGAGAGGGGGAGAATATGTGTACGCTAGAAGACTCTGTGATTGCATTTGACGAAGGGCTCAGGTTGCTTGTACCAGCCTGGTAAGGGCATCTCTTTTGTCAAGTGTTTCAAGGGTTCAGTGCCTCCCTCTTTAAGGCTTCCCCCGACCTCCGAAAGCAGCCATCTGACAGTCGAGCAGAACCTTACGGTCTGTGTGCAAATGAACACTCCGCTGCTTATAACCTCGGTAGGATCTCAGAAGACTCATACAAGAAAGCCACGTTCAGGTTCTCCTCCTGGAGTAAGAATATCAATGCAATTTGAATTAGGTTGGGATTTCCCAGTAAGGTTTCACACACACACACACGCACACACACAGGTCTGGACTACGAGGGGGCTGCACTGAAGAGGTATATCACTTTAAGTGCCCTACCATGTATCAAATGTCCCCACGGCACGTCACCAGAGTTTGTTTAAATAAGCTATTGACAACCTCTTTGTAATTGATTAATGTAATACACAGCTTCCCTACCAAGGCTCAATGCAATTATAAGCCTGAGGCGGGATCCTTGTCAATCATATAGAATATGAATTAAGGATGGAGGGTTTTATATAGGAGTCATATGTATCACCATGTTTTATATTAATACAGTTTAGGTGCTGGAATTGAATCAAACTGTTTAGTTCAACAAAGCATTTACACCCAACAGGAGCTGCATTTCTCACAAAGGATGATGTTGCATTGGTCATACACATTCGACCCCTGTGTTTATGATCCTCTGACATATAATCCTGGGCAGCAATGGCCTGCACTGCCCTATGATGAGATCAGGACACTGGAGACCCAACGTAAATTACCAGTGATTGGATTTCATCAAGGCTGACCTACCTAATTGAGAACTGAGTCAGAGTGGGAAGAGAATGAGGCAGAGAGTTGCAAGAGTTGCCATCATTTTACAGTAAACTACCTTGACTTCGCTGCACAATCCTCTGATTCATGAATGATTATCCTGGATTCAGGGAAGTGATTTAAAACCTGTTCATGACAGATGCAGCAGTTTTTGGAAACATGTGGTGTGCAGGAGGAGAGAAACACTACTTCATTTCTACATCCAACTGGCTAAATGAGCACACACAGTAAATATAGTAAACAGTTGCTCTATAAACCTGCAACACGCTCTTGATATCATCCTGTCATTTCGGTGACTCAGTCAGACTGAGAAAGAAGTGCCTCCAATCTGTGACTGCACAAGAAAAGAGACTTGCACCCTCTCAGATATGAGCCTTCTCACAAGTCGTCGAGAGATCTGGCGTACGCTGACACACTTCTGACGAAGAAAGCAACACTCGTTGTAACTACCGGTCGTTTTGCCGAGGCAGTTTTTCTGCTCCTGCAGAGATTCCGCTACTTTACTGCAACCTGTGCTTGCATACGCCACACCTCAACCTAAAATACACAGTTTTTTTTACATTACAGCCATAAATATTTCCACAAACACCGCAGCTCTCCCGGCACTGAATCCACCCCGAACTATTGCTGCTGTTAAAGACAGACAGATGGCAACAAATAAGAGTACAGTACTCGCCTGTTTAAGATTAAAACTGATGAACTCATGATTAGTTTTACAGGTGGGAGTAGGCTTTTAATAAGTGTGCTTGTGATGTGTAATGATCCGAGCAGAGCGAAATGTGCGACGGGGGCGGTGTGATCACACTTCCAGTTTCAGTTTCCTACCTTGGCAGCCACCGAGGAGCCGGGCTTCTCCAGGAGATCCCACAGCTTCTTCCTCTTGTCTGGGCAGCAGGTGTTATCAAACTCTCCCTCTCCCTCCCTCTCCCGCATTGTCTCTGCCTCCCTCCGCAGCTCCTCATTCATCTGCTCTTTTTTCTGGTGGTAACGGGCCTGGCAGCAGGACTCCAAGTAGATCTCATCAATCCCCCAGTAGTCTAACTCCTGGCCAAACGAAAGGGCACACATCTCCTCCATCATGTGTAGCTTGCCGGTACGGTAAAAGTTCAGTATAGAGGTGAAGGCCCCCGGGTGCCGGTCAAAGAAGTACTCGTTTTCGTTCAGGCTGTAGTCGTCGCAGACTTCCATCAGGGCATCATGGGTGTTGCAGTCTCGAAGCTTGCCAAGCCGGGTCCTCGGTAGTCGGTCTAGAGTCCGCCACAAGACCTCATGGTTCAGACCCCCTACATTAAGGCGGACTCTGCGGGAACGAGCTTTGGTGCGGATGATGTCGATCGGCTCCGGGGGAATGGAGGGACTGGTTCGGGTGTTGGGGGGCTTGAGCCCTGCTGGTCCAAGCTTCTCAGCCATGATGACGGTAAAGGCCAGAGGGAGGGAAACTTGACGAAGAAGATATAAAGAGAAAAAATAATAAAAAAGTCTAAAAATTGGATTTACGTCGGATCCTCTTTAGGCAAGTCCCTCCATGGCTGCGGAAACAGAAGGAACAAAGTGTTGATGACCGAACTGCCGCTTGCACATTTGTTAAATCAACTGAAGTAGAAAACATTACAATATGATACGTTTCAAACACAGAGTAAACACCCCTCGCTTTCGTTGTCAGTCAAAAATAGTAACAGCTGCACAGTATTGATCCCCATCACATTCCTTAGAAGGTGTTAGACAGAATCAATGATTTTGTTTTAACAGTCAATATGGCTGCTTTGCACTCTACTCCAGCACGGGTAGGGCTGGAGGAAGGCAATGAACTGTTGAAACACACGTTTATTTAAGCCCATCGGACAAGATCATGTTACGCCAGACGAAGCCTTGAAACTTCAATTTCACTCATATGAATTATCCACTTGATTTGGAGGAAACTGTTACGACAACAATTAATACGGTCTTATCTAACTTATCATGTTCTTCTCTTATCTTCTGTCACATCCATTTAACTAACATGTTATACAAACTATAACTGGCTGCATCTGAAAACTGCCCTTCTGAATTCAACACACTGATTTCAATTCATTGTGACAATGAATTCGTCCATATTATCATTTTAAAAAGTTGTTAGTACTTGAATCTTGAATCCATGTGGAACAGGGCTGTGAGACCCTTGTAGGTTGTTCCTGACTTCAACAGTTTTTCCTTACATGTTGATCCACAAAGTCAATTTGTCCAATCAAAGGCAAATATGAGTAGATGTGTATGCATGAGGTGGTAAAGCAGCATGTCATTGTTGTTCTGCAGTCCTATAGCATACCTGTTACGTTACAACGCAGGCTTGTTTGTGTTCACATTTTTGATGCCTTGATAATCACTTATCATGTAAATTCTGGCAACACATGTCAAAGTATTATATGTATTAGAGAAAAACAGTCAGTCTCACCGTGACGAGATAAACCACCTTTTGCATGCAAACTCCTCTTGTTCCTAAGGGAGGAGAAGGTAAAAAAAAAAGAAAAAAGAAAAGGGAGCCGGGATCCCCCCTGTAGTCAAGCGGCCACGACCGAGAGCACTCCGCGGACGCCGCGCACGGAACGCGCGTCCCACATTTTTGTTGAAAAATGAGTCGAGAAGAAGAAAAAAAAGGTGTTTCTCTTAACAAAAAACGATGACTAGAAGTGAATCGGCTGCTCCGCCGTCGGAACACGGAGGAAAGAGTCCTGCCTTCATCCAAAAAGAAGCGAGCGGAGGAGACTAGCTCAGTGAATCACTGTGTCTGCAGACGTCGTGCGCGTAAAAGGCAACGGGAAGGAACGGCACAGGCGAACTGCGGAGTGTCCCGCTCCCTACTACATAAAGGAACAGAGGGGCGCACACGGGCTGCACCACAGCACTGAGGGGAAACTTGCCAGCAGATTTAGATTTCTGAACACAACGAGCTGAGAGCAGTCCGATCTTCCGCGAGCACCGAGATATGTGACTGCGGACAGTTGAGATTTCCTTTTATTATGACAATTATAGTACAAGCGAACACACACACACGCACACACTTCAACCCACAGGCCCTGACTGCTACTCATATGTGAGAAAAAACGTTTATTTTGAAGTGTGCCATGTGAAAAGCCCCCACTAAAAAAGATTGAGTATTTAATTTAAAGTGCATACCAGACTGCCCCCCCCCCCACACACACACACACACATACACTATAACACACATGCAGGACTGCCACAGAATTACAAGAGAAACATCCAAAGCCTCAAAGCTAACAACTGACCATTTGAGATGCTCCATTTGACCTGCACTAGGTAACCTGATCCGCAGGAGACGGTAAGACGGCCTGACCCTTTTCCTTGACCACTTCAGAGAGCGGCCGGCAGCAAGTCAGCCATAAACTGAAGCATGCACCTTGTGCCTCCAAGTAATCAAATCCCATCTTATCTTTTAGCTATCAATATGTAATGATCGTCACACTCCCTGGTCTTAAATGAATAAATAGTGATATTAAATTATGTATCCTTTATTATCTCTCAGATCACTACCTGCACTGTTAGATTACTCTCTCTCTCCCTGTCCTTCTCTATACGTCTCACTCTCAGTTCGTATGAATATTGCTCAATAGAGCAATGATATTTCCCTGTAGAGCTTATGTGTCAGTTGAATATTTCCCCTTAGCCAAGCATTTTTCTGAGATTTGATTATACACTGCATATGTGTAATTGATTCCCCTGCCATGTCCCTTCCTTCCTGGGACGAGTGATCAATAATGCTGCATTGACTCAACGGAGCCTTTGCTTGCCTGTATACTATGCCTTAACTGTGTGGGCACGGTTGTTTGAAGGTCAAGGGCTTTGGCACTGTGTCGATGTCATGTGTGCGGCGGGGTTCTCTACGGATTATATTTAGTCCCGCAGTGCATTTACGGCAATCAAATATGGACCTGATAAATTATTCTAATTTGTGACCTCAGCACTTTATGCTGTCTAGCATATGTGCCTGCTTTGTCATGCAAATTTGATTTGAATCTGGCAAGAAATGGAAAATATGCATCAAATGATGCAAAAATGTTTGCCAACTATGTATATATATATATATATATATATATATATAATTTGAAGATGGATTTTTCGTAAATCTCTCCTCCATGACGTGACAGTACACAGGCCTCGCGTATCCCCGACTTGAAATTGATTGACGTAAATTATCCACTTGATGACAGGAAACTGCTGATGACACAGTTGTTAGTTACTTCAGGTACAGAGAAATGATTCAGGGTAGTTGGCCGTGTCACCTCACATTAATTATCAAACCGACAGCCAGTCATCTATCTTATGAGTCATGATGGATGAGGGATGAAAAAAACATCAGCAGCAAATCATCAGATTGTACAGCTTGTAAAGTAGGCGAATGCGGTTTATGGAGTATACCTTGCAGTAGATGCTTCATGCTCTATACTAATACCACCTGCATGCAAAGGTACTCCGGGGAGTTGAACCCGACCCCTGTGCCACCGTGTGGGTGGAATAACTCTAGTTTGCGGCGTGATATCTGTAATTACTAACTTTCCATACAGAAACGTGTTGATGAACTGCAGGTTACAAAGACTATGAAACGTCTTTTTTTTCTTGGAGTCTATTTGTATAATATATTTTTTTTTGCCTTTGTATGTGGGCATGTGGATTTGTGTGGGTTGTTGCCATAGCAGCCCAAATTGTAGCATCACATCGCAGAAACACTTGGAGCCAGATAGACTTGCGAGTTAGCTCGGTTACTCTTTATGAAAGTGTTTAAATTAACTCTGTGGTGGTTATTTTAACATTTCGTCAACAGCTATATTTTATACATGTCATAATAGTGATAATGTCAACTTCTTTATATACAGTTAGCCAGTTTGAACTCCTTAATATAACATTGGCTTGTTTAAACTAATTTACATAAAGTTAGCGAGTTGTAACTACTTTGTATACAGTTAGCTAGTTTGAACTACTTTCTATAGTTAGCTAGTTTGAACTATTTCGTATACAGTTAGCTTGTTTAAACTTATGTATATAAAGTTAGCTAGTTTGAACTACTATATCTGAAGTTAGCATGGTTTAACTACTTTCTATACAGTAAGCTAGTTTGAGCTACTTTATATAAAGTTAGCATGTTTGAACTTCTTTCTTTACAGTTAGCTAGTTTGAACTACTTTCTATACAGTTAGCTAGTTTGAACTACTTCGTATACAGTTAGCTTGTTTTAACTACTTTCTATACAGTTAGCTAGTTTGAACTACTTTCTATACAGTTAGCTAGTTTGAACTACTTCGTATACAGTTAGCTTGTTTTAACTACTTTCTATACAGTTAGCTAGTTTGAACTACTTTCTATACAGTTAGCTAGTTTGAACTACATAAGTAGTAGTAAAGTACAAGAACCTCAAAGTTGTACTTAAGTGCAGTACTCAAGTAAATGTATTTATTTACTTTACACCACTAATGTTTTGAAAGCTGTTTGTAGAGGACAGACAGTCCTGAACGTAAAAGTGAGGAGCTAACCTTTATAAAGAGACACCGCCTCTCTTTGTCAGCATATTGTCATCAGTCCCAGGCTGAAAAAAGTTGACTGACTATAACGGCTGCCTCATCCTTGAGCTGTCCCTGGCTGCTGTATTTTCCCATTCCAATTTGTCATAAAAATGCATCCGCTCCATCATCCCAACAACACTGTGGACACACTTGCACCCCACAGCTCCTGCTTCTGACGCTGTCAGCACATAAGAGAGACATATCATCATCTGTCCATAACACACTCATTAGTGAGAAGTGCACTAGATGGTTTACTCTAAAACAGTTCTAGCCTGATCCCTCTCATCCTCAGATTAAATAAATTTGTTTATAGATATAGATATACAGTATGTGAGCTTAAAAGCCATGTTTCTTTGCATGTAAAATGGGCTTATGAGTCTTCTACAACACACACATAAAGAAATGTGGACGGCTGTATTCTACCTGTGAGCATCTGCAGGAAGGACAGGGCAAAGGTCAAAGTCAGGCAAATTGAAATGACACTTCTATTAATAACCAACGTGAATAGTTGTCAGGAAAATTTAAAAAGAATGGTTGGGCATGAGTTCTTTCTCTCCCACTCTCCCACTCCCTCTCCCACCTGCTCCCCAGTGCATTGTATATTGAGGACTTGGCACAACGTAGTTTTCAAAGGTGTAATTTATTATTTGGTGTAACTTAAATTTGGGGAAGATCCAAGACTGGTTCTCGCTGAGACCGCCAGCTGCGAGTTTGAAGAGTTTGTAAGTTTGCCATATCACAGTCTGTGTGCACTTGTGTGTGTTGTCAATAACAGAGAGGAAACACACCTTAGCAGCCTGTTTATTCTCTTTGGTTATTTTTAGCTGCTGGCCATGTCAAGGTCCACACAATGATCCAGGGTGGGCAGGAGTGGCCTTCGATATAATGGTCCTCCACACACCAGAGTGATCAGTCTATGTCATCTCTTCATTCATCCTGCACAACACACCTGTTCATCTTTGACCTGGCCAACACCATGTCAAACATACACACACCACAATAAACAGAAACATTTGTGGGCGGAGCCATAGGAGCTTAGCTGTAGCTTATAGCCATGCAGCTGCAAAATCCTGGTTCAACTCAAACCCAGGATCTCTGCGATACGTCCTCTCTCTGTATCCCTGTGTTTATTGTCGCTCCCGATTGCCAACAAAAAAAAATGCACCCTCTATAGTATGTACATGCGGTCCATGGAGCTCTGGTTGCAGCTTTCTGTCCGCTGTTGCTGTAAGCAGGGAGCAAACAAACATGATTGATTCGTACATTCAGGGCTGGAATCACTAATTGGATGGGTGTTTTTTTGTTTATTGGAAACTCTCTTGCAACTGCTGGTCAATTGCTCCATCATATTCTCCAGCAGTGCAACACAGGCAGACCGCCACAGGCAAAGAGAAAGAAACATACAGAGGGGCTGTACTCCTGTCTGCCCACATACAGAGGGCCTTACCTTTGCAGCAGACCAGTGCATCCTCCAAGTTTCAGGAGTTCACACCAAACACATCAGCATTCATCAGTGTGCATAATGCTGCCTTGCAGGATGGACAAGGTGCTCAGTGCTGCACCTTAACCCAAAGTGCTTGTGGCAGCATGATAATGTGAACATAATGCACTTGGTCTAATTGCTCCGAAAACACCCAGACTGGCAATTTGACCCACTACTGCTGTCAAGAGTCACCTTATGAGAGCAGGCATTTATGTATAATCAGGGCAGTTGTAGCACCTCCAGCGTGTTTCTCTGATTATTGTGTGTCGTACATCGGAGTGTAGGACGGAGAGGAGAGCTAACGAGTTGCTTGTCGTGTTGATGACTTCCTTTTCTCGTTTCATTCCCGTCGCCAAACGATAATGGGTTTATTTTCTTAAGTTTTTCGGTGGTTTAACATCGCGGCAATTTAATTTGTTCTGGATTGTTGTCAGTTTGGCAAAAAAATGATCCATTTATGTGCCTGAGTGGGAAACTCAGAGTGATTTAACCGTTTTTCATGGCTAATCATGCATCCTTTGAGTTCCTTTGAAGTATAATGGTGTTTACTGTGTTTTTCCGTTATGTGTGCTGGTCAACAAATTTTCATGTTATAATTTAGTTAGTTGTACTCATTAGGTTTGTGTTGTGATCCAGTAAACAAAAGGCGATGGTGAAAATGTAGGAAAGAGAGATGCGTCAACGGCCCACTTGTGATGCACCGGCCCACATCCTCCTTCTTCCTCCTTCAGTGGTGGAGGAAGTACTGAGATCCATTTCAACACTGAGTGCCTACCTAAAAATAAAATGAGCAGAATGTACATAAAGTATTGGAATTAAAAGAACCTAATGTACAAACACGTCCCTCTGACTGCAAAATATCTTTATGTTATTATTTCTCATGCATTAAAATCAGGATTTTATTGGTTAAGGTTTGTTTTTAAAAGAAATAGGTCTGTATAATTGCTACTGTGGCCTAGATTATTCATCCAATATGATTATAATTGGTGGTTTTAACGGCTGTTGTGTACATATGGACACGGAGCAGGGGCTTGTGAATCTTTTTTTTTCGTCAGTTTGATGCTGACTAAGACTGCTGATAACATTCGGTCCAGTTATTTTGACGCCTCGTAAATATTGTATAACCTTTCATAAAGTAAGCAACTCACCTAGTCCTTCCAGAACAATAAATAAAGATTTTCATTAATGGACTTTGTCTCAAACTTTGAGTATTTTTTGAGCTTCAGGAGTAAAGTTTGCAGTAAATTCTTGACCAAACTACCCTCGAGAACGAAGTGTGACACAGAATTCTATGGGGATATAAAAATATCCGCAATATGACGTCATGAGCAAATACCTTTCTGTGTACTATTGTATTGCATCTTATCAGTTTTCCCATCACAAGAGTTAATCGTTATTTCACAATAGAAGCTTCACCTTTACGTGTTGTTGCCGGTCCGCTAATCCATGCAGATCATGTCTGCAAATCACTTATGCTGATGTAGCACAAAGGTTGCAGTGTTCACGCTGCCCTCAGTCACAGTTACATTGATATTTTCTGTCACTTGTGTAATTGGGTCCACAGGTATTGTTATGGTGTTATGAGTCCCTGTGTGAAATAATGTGAAATATTAATCATTCGGACAGGAAACCAAAACTTGCGCACTCCTTTGAGGGATATTGTGATGGGGACATTTTTCCTCCTCCTTCACGAGAACACAGAAGTGTATTGCTGACTGTGTTCACGTCTTTCTACGCGTTATATAATCAGAATTTAAAATCTGAAGAGAATAATGCAAAGGATTATCAAAGCCATTTTTAATAAAAAAAAATATTTGTTCACTGGTCTCACTGACGTCTATAAAACATTTTTGCAACCTGCAAAGGAATTAAGGCTTCACTTAAGGTACCAAATGCACTAATATACAATACAAGTAGTACGGAAGTCTTGTTAGACGTTTTGTTTTTCTCAAGTTCTCTTGATTTATGTATTCATGACGGCATCCTGCTGTGCATAGATCAATGGGTGACAAATGTTTACAAATGTGTCTAACTTTAGGCTTGCGGGGACGTTGCTTGTCTGGTCTGATGTCAAATCGGGGGCAGGTGATGTCACTATCTTGTTCCCTTGTTTACGCTGTTGTTACCTACTGACGTGTTGTCAGCTCTGTTGAGCAGACGGGTCAATAGAGTGACATCTCCGGGCTTTAAATACGGGAGATGGCATTGCACTGACATCTAACCCTCCTGGTCTGTCAGCCAACCGGATTATGTGTGTGTGTGTGTGTGTGTGTGTGTGTGTGTGTGTGTGTGTGTGTGTGTGTGTGTGTGTGTGTGTGTGTGTGTGTGTGTGTGTGTGGGTGTGTGGGTGTGTGTGTGTGGGTCAGTCTGTGGCGCCGGCACCGAGCCGGAGGAAGATTCTGCTGTAAAAGCACCTGTACATGAGCGTCCTCTGCTCTTCGTCTCCACCTCCTCCTCATCTCTCCACCTCTCTGTCGGTAATTATCAATTATTGCTGTTTTATGAAGAGTTGTGGCTCTTTTGTATCTTTTCAGGCCTCTTTAAGTAATTCACATAAACAGTCTGAGATGAAACCTCCATCTATTCTGATTATACCCACAAATCAATGGGACAGACGAGGGGGGCGTGGCCTCTGTGTTCACCTGGTCTTACATGTCTGAGGCTCCTCGCTGCGGCACACAGCCGCTCGCCATCTGGTGACTGGATGAATGTTTTGTGCCAAACTAAGACGGATGGAGAGATGCAGACATGTAACACTGTTACCCCATCATGTCATGTACAGACCTCCAGCGCTGAGAGCTGGTCGTGATGACACTGGACCTGAACTTCAGGTATCACCTTTGGTCTTACTGCCCTCAACATGAAGCAACTACGCTCATAAATGTGTGACAAACCTGTTCACCATTAAGCAGCATTAATATCTGTCTACAAATGAATGATATCATTACAGAGAAAACATGAGAAACCATCCTCATGGTTCCGTACCCAACATGCTGTCGGAGGTCCAGAGACCCGGATTAGAGAGGATGAACGGTGTGTGTTCTGTCCCCCAGTGACAGTATGATGTGTGTTGGTCTCCTGTGTGTATTTGTACAGTTTATCCACTGATACGCAGCATGTGTGTGTGTCTGTGTGGGTGAAGTGTGTCCCCGCCCCCGTTGGGGATGTAGGATGCTCCGCCATCACTCTCACACTGACCTGACCCCTCCCTTT
>CAAKHC010007459.1:0-12628 GCA_901007825.1 Macroramphosus scolopax | reverse complement strand
CAAAGTTGTTATAATCTCTTAAACAGACAAGATCTTAGAGATCCTCTCATGAAGCTGTGGTATTCCACATTTGGACAAGTGAATTGGTGTGTAACCACGTGAACAAACAACCTCCTTTCTGCCCACGTGGCTGTGCTCTTCATATGTGCAAGAGGGTCACCCTGAGGTCAGAAGCAGGGCCTCCTAACAGAGAGAGGTCTCCACACTGGAGACATGCACACAGAGTGACGCTAATGGGTTTCACATGTGGGCTTCTGGCCTTATGTGTTGTGTGTGTGTCTGAGTCTCTCACCCATTTGGAAGTAGGGGTTGGCGTAGGGGAATCCAAAGGGCAGTGACTGTCCGTGCAGTGCAGGTAGAGGTGGCATGAACCCCGGAGGCAGGTGGTACTTGACATCAGACTTTCCCAGGCCAGAGGTGAAGAGGTGGTGACTGGGTGACTCTGTGCCTGCAGAACTACAAGGGGCGCTCAATCTGCCAGAGCTCTCTCCAGCCTCCTTTGCACTGTCACATTCTCCCTTGCTGCCAGTCTCTTTACCCCTGTCTCTATCCTTGTCCCTGGGTTTACTGCCTGACTTGGCTCCAACCCCTTCCTGCCTCTCCTCGCACATTTCGGTTTCACTGTCTGAGTCCTTCATCTCCTCATCTTGAACCTCCCTGTCTCCCTCCCTTCCTCTGTCCTCTCGCCCTCTTGGATGATTCCCAAAACGGAGCTGAATCTGGGGGGCCCTGCGGGAGGCCTTCCTGGATTCAGCATCTGGCCCAGTCGTGGAGCTCTGTGTCTGTGTGTCTTTGGGTGTGGAGGCTGTCCCCGGTTGTTGCTGCTGGTGATTGAGGGTAAGGAGGGGTGCCGCAGCCGCATGACGAAGCGCAAGCATTGCGTTCGAATGGCGAGCCAATTCATCACGGAGCGGATGGCCCTCAGGGATGTCGTGGAGGCTCCGCAGGGCCGGGTGGTCAGAAGGCAGACCAGGAGGTAGACTCCCCAGAGCGTCGGAGCCCAGCAGACGTTGTTGCTGCTGCTGTCGCTGGTGGAGACTTTCCAGCTCCTTCTGTCTCAGTAGCTCTGCTGACATCTCAAGTCTGAGAGAATGAAACACACAGTCACAAACAAATGTTTTAAGTTTAGAGCATCAAATTTTACATTACTGTTTGCATCTCTCTATCCACACTGGATGTCTTCTCCAAAAATATTTACATGACAAAGCTTCTAAAAGACAATGAACCCACAACTATGTTTTCCCTTATACATGGGTACATTACAACACACACACACACCTCGCCAGATTCTGCTTCCTCAGCATCTCCTGCTGCCGAGCAAACATCTCAGCATGAGCTGGTTGGAGGAAACCATAACCTGTAATAAAAATAACAGCAGGAAAACATAAGCATCTCTAATAAGTAATAATGCTGTTGGAGACAGAGGTGAGATACTGCAAATCTATCAGCATGTTAAAGAATAAACTACCAAATCATGCTCAAGGGATGCTCTTAAAAATAATTATAAGATAAGATAAAGATATATAAGATTGCAAAATAATTGCATCTGTGGGGCTCAAAGGGTTAAACAACTATACATTGGACCGCTCGTACGTGTGAATGTGTGTCTACTTTGATCACGTCAGAGAACGTGCGTTTATCATTATAAGAATGTTGTATACTCAACATACTTGTGCAGTGTGCTACATGCATACCTAAAATACCGTGCAATGGTATCATCCAGTTAGTATTATTGATGACTCACCGGGGGCCTGGCAGAGAGCGGAGGGCATGCCCAGGAAAGGAGGCCGCAGGTGAGGTCCTAAGGCGATGTGAGGGGCAGTTGGAGGTGATAGTAGTGGTGGAGGGTGGGACAGTTCCCTGTGGACACCAACATAAAGAAAACATAAGTCGATTTGAATTTTCACTGAATATATTAAAAGGACAAAGCAATGCGTGTTGTAGAATTTATGATTCCAGACTAGAATAGTTGTAATAATTTTCGCTTTTTCTCTCTCCCCGCTATTTCTGAATACTGTGCGCATGCAGCCACACCAATGTATGCAGTGTATTTTGTTTTTTATCAGCGGTGCTCCAGAGGCCCCTGTGTCACCCCAGTGCCTCATCAGTCTGGTCACGCTGCAACAAGCACCGCTGGCCATTGCTGTACCCTGGACTGCAGCCTTTACTTCCTCTCCCGCCTCACACACACACACACACACACACACACACACACACACACACAGACACACACGCACACACACTCGCACACACACTCACACACACACACTCACACACACACTCTTGAGCCACACACATAATGAGGGCTGAATGCACAATGCCAGTGTGTCATGCTCCGACAGCTGGGGCGGCCCCTGCGTCTTGACCGGGGCCACGGGCTGAAGGACCTTCTAATTAACACTCATCCCTCCTCTCTCCTCTCCCTTTTTTATGCCCTTCTCCCTATTTCCCTCCCTCACACTCTCCGCCGCATTGAAGCTGGTGAAAAGACGAAGTGTCCTACAACCTCAACTTCTGAAAAGGCCTCTACATTGATGGCTTCGTCTTTTGTCCTCCTTGAGGGGGAAAGGCGCCTCTCACCTTTCTCCCTCTCTCTCCGTCTCGTCTTCTGTCTAACAATCTTTGTTCCGTACTTTACTACAGTCTCTATGACCTCTGAAAAATCTCTGGTTCACTCCTTTCTTTTCCTTCACTCTTCTCTCGCCACCCAATGTAGTTTTTCTCTCCCCTCTCCATCACTCCATCTCATCCTGTCTCTTTACCATAACCTTGTCCTGTGTCGTTGTATTTCTTTCAGTTACGCTTCCACTGTTCTCTCCTCTTGTTTTCTCCCTCAATTTTTCCTCACGTATGGCGGCCCGGTTCGCAGAGGCAGAAAAGAAGCTGTCAGAATAGTGAGGCACCTGCCCCTTGACCCTTTGTGTCAAAATGTGTGAGGCTTCAAGCCTGTAGTGACTGATAATGCTCGCCGCCTGCTCTCTGTCTCGAATCATTCCTGATTCCAGGTCCTCTTCCTAGCCTCACCTAGCTTCCAACCCGCCCCGATGCTGTTCCCTCTCCTGTCTCTTGTTTCTGTCCTCCTGAGCTGCTGCTGTCACACCAATCAGAGTGCAGCTGTGTGTGAAAATGGGAAGCAAGCTGAAGAAAAAAACAATGTCAAAAACCAACACTGGGACGCATGCAAGCGCAAATATTGTTTTGCAACAGTGTTCAATTTAACTAGCGCCTGCATGTCTCACACTTCACTAAATAGAGAGGGAACAGGACGGAGAGAGAGAAAGACAAACTACGAGGAGGGAAGGCACACAAGAGTGGGGAGATGAGATGGAGGGGTTAAAGCCAGTACTGGCAGCGGTGGTGTGGGTGGGTGTTTGGGGGGCTAAAAACTATTCATCGATCGCCGCCGCCGCTGAAATGTTAATGCTAATCGTATAACCGCTCTCTCCGGCGGTGCCTTGCACTCCAGGGCAGCTCCAATTAATCTTGGGTGAGAGCTGTGGTGCATGACCCCGGAGCCGCGAGCCGGGGCCCCACTAGCTGCCTCTTATGTAATTACACCGCCCAATGTGTAATCACCTGGCTTAATCCCTCAGGGCTAGCAATTAGCCTTGCGACGCGGAGTTCCACTAGGCTACGCTAAGTCTCCCGCAAAACTCCTGGCCACCCCCACTATGGCTTCCAAATGCCAAACTCCAATCCACCCACCAACCCCCTTTTCTCTGATATCCCCCCTCTTTCTTCCCTCTCGTTGCACCGCCTACCCATGCCTAGCGTTAGGCCGCAGATGAATAACGGTCAATTAAAGCTGCATGACTGGGGCTGCCAGGCGTCTGCACCACCGTAATTAGGCCTAATCACGGGGAATGAGAGCGACGGAGAGAGAGAGAGCGAGCGAGAGAGAGAGAGAGAGAGAGAGAGAGAGAGAGACACTCCCCTCCACTCCCTTCCTCCATCTCTCCCTTTCTTCCTCCAAGGAGGCAATTTTGAGGGAGGAGTGTCCGACATTAGTCGTTTGCACTGTGTGAGTTTGTGTCTGTCTGTGTGGTTTTTCTTTTTAGTCTATCTGTGCATTTTGTTGGAAAAAACAAAAAATATTCTATAAAAAGACAAAGAAAAAACAGGAAGTTCTTGCATAAGATTGAAAATATTGCATTCAAAAATGCAAGGTGGGCTCATCATCACACATAACTAAATCACTGAGCTCTCTCTCTCTCTCTGCCGGCAGTGAGGCCAGGGGCTCCTGGGGTATTCACTCGTGTGTGACGACCTGTCAGAGTGGCGACAGCGTTCCTGTCCTGCAGCAGCCCAGGCAAGATGTGTTGGTGTGTGTGTGTGAGTGTGTGTGTGTGTGTGTGTCTGCGTGTGCATGTGTGACAGGGCTGCCCTTAATGACGGGAGCGTGGGGGGATTAGGAGCGTCGCGCGGCCGCCTTCGGCTCCTTCTCCGCAGGAACACATTTACACAGGAAGCTCATTAAAATGGATGAGGCTCCCTCCTCGCTCTCTCCCTCTCCCTCCCTCCCCTTATCTCACACTCTCTCGATCTCCTCACTCCCTATTTTTGTTCATCTCTCTCTCTCTCTCCAACACAGCGTCCTCTTTTCTCTCTTGCTTCCCTCTCTTCATTCCCATTTTATGCTGCTATGTTTTCTACTTCCTTCCTTTCTCTCCTATTCTCTTAAATATTCTCCATCCCTCCCCCATTTGCCTTGCAGATGCTTGGTGAGCTTAGTGCCATTTAAGGCCAGACAAATGGAGCGCCAGGCTCTAAGCCCATCGAGCGGCCCTAATGATTTGTTTTTAACAATGGGCCCTAATGGGCCCCAGATAATCAATGATGAGGGGTCGATGGAAAGGTGAGCCACGGAGACAGCTAGAGAGGGAGCGCTTCTGTTTCTATCCCTTCCTCAGTCACCCTTCTGGGAAGGTTTACTACAAGATTTTGGAGCTTGGCTGGAGGGTGTTGCTCCCATTCTGCCACAAGAGTATAGAACAGTTGGGCAATAAGGTACGGCTCAATGTCAGCCATCAGTTCCCCCCAAAGGTGTTGAATGGGTTTGTGAAGTTCCTCACATGTGTTTGGACCTGGGTCTCCTGGTGCACATGGTCAGTTTCATAGTGAAACAGGAAAACTGTGAGTTATAAATGTATGCAGTAGACTCAAGATTTCCCTCCATAACAACTACGGGTCTTTGCCTTTTCCATACAATATGTTTGTAGACTCGGTGTCCAAATACTTTTGGCCCTATAGTGTGTTTAAAGGACATTATACAGATTAGAAGTCTTTGTCTGCTTCCCTCTCCTTAATGCATTTTCACATTCAGACAAAGCTACAAGTAAAGGACGGTGCACTTAAACATATTGTCCCCATTAACCCTCCTTTATACTCCCAAAAACCTGTTGATATTGAACTGGTTAAGGAGCAAGCAGGGGGGTTGAAGGGAGAGGGTGAGGCCTAGTTAACTCTCCCTGGTCCTGTGTGGCTAATTACTCTGTGTGCTGTCGGAGAACTGTCGCGGCTCACTGACCACATTCACACTGCACCACTGGCCACACACACACACACACACACAAACAAATTAGCAGACATATTCACACAAACAAACCCGAATTCAGTCCACATAGATGAGCACACAAGCAGGCGGCCAGCTTAAAAAATGGAGCAAACGCGAACAATCAGCATCGCATCGCCACAACACACACACACACACACACACACACACACACACACACACACACACACACACACACGAATAAATACGCCCCCACAGCCTCCCAGAGCTGCACCACAGAGCGCCTGGCCACTCTGCTTCCTGCTTATATCCCCACTCCTACCCCTCACCGCCCCCCCTCTCTGTCTCTCTCACAAACACACACCCTCCCCCCTGCTGCCGCACCGCCGGCCCATTATCGATCCCCCGCCTCTTCCCCGCGCCACATAAATAATCGACAAGCAATTACCCGCCCACTCCCGCTGCCCCCGGCTTTGTTTGGGAGGCGCTGGGGCCAGCGCTGGGGGGAAAGGAGGGAGGAAGAGCTGGGGATGCAGCTCCACACTGGTAGTCAAGAGGTTATTGGATCCTTAGTTCAGCCCCGTATGTGGAAATACACTGACACTCAAACGTAAACTTGCACTGCAGCACACTGAAAAACCCAAATATAAGGTCTGATCTTGCTGAGGAAGAAGGGAATGTACGACTGGATCACTATCGGATGATTAACTCTTTCTACTGTGCCACTTGTGAACTTTTTCTAGAATTTCTTTCTGCTACTTCAACTTTTATGTCTACTTCCATTAACCGGGTGTCTTGTGCAGCATGTATGTGTTGAGAATACTGATATTGGGCTTTATTAATGATGAACAATGCTGGTATTGTAAACTATGTACGGTTGCAGTCTTAATAGCTCACGGCTGGGCTAAAGCTGGTCAGGGTTGCAAGTGAGTGTGTGTTTGTATCTGTTTTCTGACCTGTCAGTGAAATGTGCATCCCGGTGTTGCGGTAGACCCTGCTTGCGTCTCTGGCTGGATGACGAGGAGCTGCCCCCTGAGGGCAGGTGAGCTTCTAAGGCCGCTGGGTGCCTCGCTGCTGCAGCCAACGCCTCCTGCCGAGCACGCAGCATGTCTAAATAAGGGATAAAGGGGCAAAACAGGAAAATCACAGCAGAGGGAGAGAGATGGGAAAAGGCAAAAGGGAGGTAAGAAATGAGGGGAAGAGAGAAGGGGAGATAAATTCAAATTCAGTATCCAGCTTAACAGAAATGCAGCTTTGTAAAGAACATTTTGGACATACATTAAACAGCTTAAAGATGATGGCTTATTTTGAATGTGTTATAGATTATCCACACGTTTGAACATTACATGTTTACTGGCAATGGACTAGAAATAGAGCATCTCTTTAAAAAGTTATTTATGGTCCTTTAGTAACAGATGTGAATGGCACATATCCATATAGATCATAAAGAAAAACACCCAATATGTTGTTTTCTAACTCACACAGCTTCATTCCACATTAACACTGAACATTATTGTCAGGTGTTTCTTCGTAAACCCGAAGTTAGAACCACATACACATCTAGACAAACACGTAAGTAAATGCAATCTGCGAAAAGTAACTAAACATTTTTCTAAGAGTGTTTGGATTAGCGCGCCAAACTCAAATCCATCTGTCGTGCTTTGGGAGGATCTGACCAGTTTCACGCAAATATGAGAAAAAAGAGATTCAACCAGGAATATGAAAAGGCTAGAAAATGGCCATAAAAATAGATGGCGTGTGTACGATGTCTTCAAAACAAATGATTGCAGGTGTGTTTCTGCACCAGCGAGCAAGAAGCAACCTCACACATCAGGTGCAGAGCGTTCCTACCTCGCCTCCTCTCCACCACCACCACCGTCACGTCTTCTCCCTCTGTCTCTGCTTGCCCTCTCCCTCCACCTTCTGCCCTCTACCTCTCGCCTCATTCCATCTTTCTTCGCTCATCCCTCTCTCTCTCCTCCCTCCTTGCTTCCCAGCTTCTCTCACCCTCGTAGGGGAAGAGACCTCATCATTATCAGCCAGGCCAGGCCATACCAGGAGACATGGCTTCTAATGAGAGAAAAATCCATCCTGCTTTCTCTCTCTACCAGCTTCTCTTCTGCCTCTCTCTCTCTGCCTCAATCTATCTACCCCCCCTCCCTCTTTTTTAATTAGACAGATCCCTCGGGTGCTAGGGGCCATTTCCGCCGCCTGTACGGGTGTGATGTGTGTTTGTGTGCATCTGTGATTTAGGTGCTTGGGTGTGTGTGTGCCTGATAGTGTGTGTGCTAAAGCAGTTGAGCGGGCGCCGGGGTGGGGGGTGAAGCGACAGATATTAATGCGGCCTAGCTCCGGTGTATCGATCTGTTTGCTGCGCCAGGCCGCAGGGGACTCGGCTGGCGGCAGACAAGGGTGTGTGTGTGTGTGTGCGTCAGTGTGTGTATGTGTGTGGGGGGTTGTGAGAGATAAGGAATAGATCAGAGGGAACTGGAGCCCCGGAGCGCACACAGTCTGCTGTGCACTTGCATACATCTGACTGAGGTGACAGGGTGGAAGAGTTGACCTCTAAGGGCTTCCGGTGGTCACATACCCACCTCACCAATTATTATTTTTGTTTGGTTTAACGGGCACTGCAGGGATTTTGGTATTGCAACACTATAAACTTTGAGATCTTCCAAGAGACATTTTTTCAAAAGAATGCACAAATCGATGCAGCAGAGATGGAAGACGAAGACATCCTAACTTTACTGCTGCCAAAATATGAAACACAGACCTACCTGGCTACAGAGCCTAATTAATGTGTGGACACTTATAATTCCCAAAATACAACTTAAAGAATAACTCTGGTATTTTTCAACCTGGGCCTTATTCTCCCGTGTGTTAAACGATTGAAACTAATGAAAATGACTGTGATCAGTCCAATAATGAGCAAGGATGCTGTACCGGCAACAGCAGGGCAATTTTCCATGTTAAGTTCCGTCCATTGAAAGTCCTTGTTTTTGCCACTGATGCCAAGTCAACACAATAGCTTGAGCTAATAACATTAGCCTTCTTCCCCTACTCTGCAGCAGGTGTCTCCGGGAGAAGCCATCCCGATCTAAATAGTCATTTTAGCATTCCTCGTTTAATACTGAAAATATCACGTCATTTTGGTCCCTATAAGTCATTTGGCCCCAAAAAACAGTGAAAACAGGGCCCTGTATTTTCCTGTTAATAGTATCTTAAATTTGAGTCTCTGGTCTACCTAGTACACACACGTCTGTAACATCGGGTCTCCGAGCTGAATTCTCCTGTAAGTGATGTCTCTTACATCAGGTAACATCACTCAAAGGTCGATTGTTTTTTTTTTTTTAATTAAAGAGACATAATTTAATTTCAAAGCCTTCCTTACACTGTGAGGTATTGAATTCTGCTGGGGAAAACTGAATCCCTTTTATTTTTATTTGTGTAATCAGTTAAGTGCTCCTCAAGACAATACAAAATTGTAAACACAACACTGTGTGGAAAATAATTACACTTCCATTATTTTTTAAATTTTCTTCTCTTATTCCACTCGATGCAAGTTGAGAAAGCTTCCCTCTCAAGATGGACTCTGTTTTGCTCCCCCCCACCCCTTCCTGAATTCTCTTTCATGTGAGCAAAAGCGGAGCAGGGTCACCTGGGGCTTTACCCTGTAGTGTGTGTTGTGTTTTGCGTGCGTGCGTGTGTGTGTGCACATATTGGCTGCTCAATTAAGAACAGAAACGTTCTTCCGTTTGCAAGAGTGATGTTGTGAGTTCCCAGTCTGCAAGTGGACCCATCCCGCTTATCCCTCTTTTGTGCCATCCCATTTTTCTCCCTGCCATCAATCCTGGAATTGGGCCTAAATCCCCTCGGTTAAGCCTGGTTTTCCTCGGCGTGAGAATGCAGAGGAGCGCTGCACTGATACAGCTTGGCTGGCCTTGTGATGGGTTTGGTGGACTGGCAGGTACACAAAAGCCGACATCCATTCGCTAAGCGCAGAATATACCAGGAAATAAAGTATCTTTTCAGAAGGAAGCAATCGGACAGTATCACTGCCTTCGCCAGCAGTAAATACTATATGTGGCGAGTTTGTCACGCTTCATGTTTTTGAGTGTGTTTACTTTGAGCAATCACATGCTGGCGTCTTCTCCTTCATAGAGATGACGGTAAAGAGACGTTGCATACGGCTTCATGTTTCAATTCAGACAACACGAAGGGACAAAACATAGGAACACCCTTTCCATCCCATCCATCCGTTCACTTTCATCTGGATCTCAACCCCCACCTCCCTTTTTCCTTTCTCTCTTCCTCATGCTTCTTTCATCACATGGAGTAGGGAGGGAAAGCCCTCATGGCCATTTCTACAAACCTACCCTTGCCAGCTTCCACCCCCAATTTCAGCCCCCACCCCTTCTTCCAAACTCTTCTTTTGCCCATCAGGCTCAGAGAGAGCCTCTCAAACAACACCTTGCACCTACACATCCACACACAAGCACAGAGTTCCTCCTCACCCCCGCCTCTATCACGCACGCACTTTCATTTTCTTTGCCCTACACTTCAAACACATGAAAGGATGCTCTGCGGGGACCAGGGCTAAAGGGAGAGTTGGAGGTGGGGGTAAGGAAAAGGAGGTGTGGAGGGGGTATGAAAGCAGTGCTTGAGAGGGAGATGTCGGAGAGATGGTGGTAAAGGCTCAAGGGAGGGGGAGAGGGGGTCACAGGGGCCTCCATTGGAGACCAGGGCAATGTCAAGGGGCTCTAACTGAAGTGAGTCGTGTCAGCGTCTCAAGAGACTAACGGCCGTCTCTCTGTCCCACCTCTCACACTGAATGCTTCTAAACAAGCTCCAAATGTTAATTAGAGAATAGAGTGGATATGGATTTAGTGTAATAATAACCTTTCTACATTAACTTAAATGGATAAACTGTGGAAGAGGCCATCTGTGAAAGAAAAGTTATATCAGCAACACCAGTGTCAGTCAGGGAGAGAAGTAAACACCACTAAGAAGTTGTGTTTTCAATAGTAGTATTGTCTAAGTTTGGGACCTGAGTTCATTAATAAACTGCAAACTTATATGTACCTAATGTTTCGATCTCTTGCTGCATTGGAAATCATTCGTTCCCTATTCTTTGCTTGACTCTGGTCCTCTCCTGTTTCCTTTGACCATTTCTCTCCTCATGATTTTTTTTAATCCTATTTCTGGTGTCTCTTTACCTCTGCATTGTCTTCTGCTCACAGAAAGCTTTTAAGTGCAGCTTGGAAGACGAATGTGTGTGTGTGTGCAGAATTAGGGATAGTGTGGAAACTAACAAACAAAGTGGAAGTGAAGAAAGGGAGCAGGCATGTCTGTATCGCGCGCCAGAGCGTCTGACTCATACCAGCAAGGCTTCTGGGAAAGGAAGCTGGCGATCAGACTGCACCCTGGGCCATAAAACCCCCACAATGCACTGCATCTTGCCTCTAATTCCTCTAAGACACGGGGAAAAGGCTATTAAAGCGTTTATAAGCTTCGCCCCCAAGATTTGCAGCCAGCAATTTAAAATCATTACTAATCAAATAAAAATAAAAGTAGCTCAAATTAGAACTCAACCATGGCATTGATTGGATTTATGCTACTTCGAACGAGCTTGTAAAGAATGGTAGAACTTAATGGTACATGCTTTACAAAAATGTGAGAACAAGGTTAACATTAAATTGCACAGTGAACTGAATGTGTGCCAAATAATAAAACTCCAAACAAGGCAACTTTTCTAATTCTATCTTTCCCCCATCAAATTACGATTCTACGAAGCCAAAACCAGTTAATGTTACGTATCTGTCGAAATAAGTACAACTGGGACTCAATGGCCAGGGTGTCAGTAGATTTAAAGGTTTGGCAGGCAGCCAATGAAAGCTCCCGGATCAATTGTGGTGTTGATGCATGCGAAGGCTTGTGGGTGTTGTTAACAACGGAGAGCCATGGTAATCAGAAATCAACCTGAGTGACACTTTGACACCGGGTGGGCAAGTACCACAAATAGAAATGTCAGTCGGGTTTACAATTGCAGCAGTGTGGCACACCTTAACATGGTACCCTGAACACAGAGCTACTCTGGGTTGGCAAAGGAGCTTTCTGTGACAGATGATGGAAGACGGTGAAGTGCTTCAGAAGGAAACTCTTAGTTTGAAGTCGGTTCAAACTCCCTTCCAAGTGACTTCAAAATAAAGGAAAACACTAAAGGAAAAGTACATCTGTAACTTTCATGAGTCAGTTTTGGTTGGTAGACTAAGAAGCACAATCCTGAATCTAAAAATCAACTGTGCACTTAGTGATATACTGTATGTTGTAACAAGATGAATACGAGTACAGAGGCTAGACTAACCGTGGCCGGGCAGAGCCATGCTGCTCGCCAGCTGGTAGAGGCGTTGCTGCTGCTCCTCAAAGGATCCTTGCTCGCTGAGTGCTGACATCATGCGCCTGTAGTGCTCCTCAGGGCTCATGTGGCTGTGGCTGGCGCCTGCCTCCACCACTGGGCTCTGGGAGTTCTCTGAAAAGAGGAGGATGATTCTTATATTATGACCGATCAGTGTTAGCTATAAACTGCTATTATTGCATGCAGGCTCTAAAACTCAAGGCTATTAACTTGAAAAAAAATGATGAGCACTTTGATTAAGTAACTGTCTAAAATATTCACCCAAAGTCCACATTCTTCTCTTTATCAGACAGGATTGTGAGGAATTTGCCTCAAGCACATCCTCGCATCAAATTAACTTCCCAACCTCAAATCACTTGGGGCCCAAATTGGCAGCCAGAGGTCAGAGATTTAGAAAATTTTGGAAATCTCAAAACCCCAAATCCCATTTCAGGACATCAAAAAACTGAATATAAAATAAAGCTGCTTAGCAGTGGGTAAAGTGTTTGTCTGTATGCAGGCCTCACTCTGCTGACTGATGATGTTTGATGTGTTGAACACCAGAATCTGATGTGTCTATAGCTTCATCATTTTGAGGGGGGATGTGTTTTTTTTTTAAGAATCCTTATGCAGCTCTAAAAAAAAACACATCCCAGTACAAATTGTCCTTTTAAATACTGTAATACCAGAACAAAGATTGTATTTATATATCTATTAACTTG
>CAAKHC010007458.1:37050-48328 GCA_901007825.1 Macroramphosus scolopax | reverse complement strand
TGGTTGAGTTACACTTGGAAAAAGCTTTTGTGTGTCTCTGAGTTTGGATTCATTTGACAGAGCACAAGTAATGTTTATGAAGAAAACCAGAAAGTGTGATTTGTATGAAGTTGATCCCATTAAACCAACTACAAGTTTTAATTTTTTCCCCTCAGATTATCAGGCCGTGTCGATTAAATTGTGATGTCCAGTGCAGTATACAGTGATCCCTCGCCACTTCGCGGTTCACTTATCGCGGATTCGCTATTTCGCGGATTTTCATAATGCATTTTTTTTTTTTTTGGTGCATTGTGCTCTGCATTCTGATTCGCTAAAAACTCACTCCCGCTTCTTGTATCAAAACATGCTACGAATTGTGCTATCATTTTGTCGTCTCGTGCAGTTATGTGTACGTACTGCACACATAACTGTTGCCCGCGGTGTACTGCACCGCGGGCTTCAGAAGAAGAGAACACTGCAGAGCGCAGTCAGGATGCAGCGGCCCAGTCTGAAGAGCAGTGAAACGGCCTACACGCGAGTCACTGTATTTGTATACATGTAATAGTTGCTAATTGTAAAAAAAAAAAAAGTTTTCTATTTCGCGGATTTCACTTATCGCGGGTCATTTTCGGAACGTAACCCCCGCGATAAACGAGGGATTACTGTATATATATATAGAGAGAACCAGCTGACTTCCTAGTGCAACATTGACGCAGTATGGAAAGTACAACAACAACAACCTATCAACCCTCTCAGGCTGGAAGGATTCGAAAAGGAGCACCGAGCCAACTAATGTCAGCGTCTCGCTGTCATGTGGGTCAATGCGCTCTGATTATTACTGTTATCCACTCAAACCTGAACTGCTCAGACAACTCTTTCACTCCCTGTCACAAGTATTTAAACTGTCATTTCTAGGATTGCTCGCAGAGTCACATTACACAGTCACATAAAGCGCTCTGACGTTGTTGGTCGTTTGACAGCAGCAGAAGTTCCCCAGTTCATCTAAGAAACGTGACGCTTATAGTCGCTGCCGCTCGTGTTCCCGCCACTCAGCGGCCGTAACATGGTGATTTCACTGACTGCGACATCATGTGATGTGAAGGTTGTCACAAGCCACCGTGAGATGAGCTCTTTTGGCCTGTATTCACCAAATAAATGTGCCTCTAACTAACCACGGTCGTTGCTGGGAGCCGACGTGCCGCATCAACCCCCTCACACCAGGCAGCATTTGTTCTCAAAGCAAAACTTTAAAACCACCAGACATTTTCTTCATGTGAACCCTCCCAAGAGCCGCCGACACCCACTGCTGCTGCGACGAGGGGAAATAATGACATGTCATCTGATAATGGCCACGTTGCTGAAGAACCGGCCGTTTTAATGGATTTATAATTAATGCTTGTGTGTTGGCCGATGTGGAGAGGCAGGATAATGTTCTGGAACTACAAAGTCATTTCAGATCAGTGTGGATCAAGACGAGGACACAGAATAAGTGATAAGAGGTGCAGTTTTTATTCCAACGAGAGGTGCCGGGCTGGCAGCTGCAGTGCTGAGAGCTTTTTTTCCCGCCTCTCATTTGCCTCCATCTCTTTCGTCCTCAGTCAGGTCATTAGAGGTCAATGACTCTCCAGATTACTCAATGCTTATCACTTCAAGGACTGAAGGGGGTTACAGTTCAGGTTTTTTTGGTCAGTGATTCATATCTTGAAATCGCAGTCCCGTGCGGTAATTGTACATTTGTGTTTGTTTGTTTACTGATTCTTCGGAATTGCGGCGATTTATCTGAGCTGTTTACTTAAAAACATGACAGCGATTTATAGGTTGAAATTGGTTCTGTGTCATACAACAGTTGTGTTTTCATGTTCATCTGAATGTGTGAAGTCAAACTTCTTGTTCTCTTGTGCGCGTGACAAAATATGGTGATTTACCGACAGCCACCTGGTGGCGCTGTTTCAGATGAAGCGATAACCTTTCCTCTTTTCTTCCTTTCCTGTCAGACCTGAAAATTGCAGGATATTTGAATATTTAATCCCACCACCTCCACCAAGCTTTGTGTGTTTATTGTATCATCCTGCTAACAAACAGACGAACCAACAGGTACAAGGCTAACCTCTGCTACACGTCGATGGACATTATCTCTGTAAGGACAACTTATATTCCCTAAGAAAGTAATGAACACGTCAAACAAATGTCCTGTTGGGCAAAGCGAGAGAAGAAAACTAACCTGGATTTGTTGTGAGATCCAGATTGGCTCCGACACCAACAGCCTTCTCCGCCCCTCCTCCAATTAGACGAACATGAGCCTGGTAGTTCTTCTCTGATCCTTTTAACACCCTAACAAACACTAACAAATCCTCCTGGATGGAGCTGAGCAGACTTTTAAAAGTGCAACACAAAGTTAAAACGACTGAACAAACTAGTCCAGTAATATTTAGTTAGAATAACTAAAGCACTTTCAGAAAGTATTTTAAGGACATATTTCTACATGTAGCACGACGACCAGGTTATACTGGAGCGTTAACAAGTACTTCCAGCGGTTACAATTCAGTGTACTTTCCCATTGATTCCATGGACACTAGATAAAGTGTTTTTGAATTCCTTTCTAACAGCTTCTTTGGGGATACAATGATTAGTTTTGACCCATGATGAGCAGTCAACTAGTTTTCCTTTTTATTCAATAACTAGCTTTGTGGATCGCTAATTATTTTTCGTGTTTACTTCATCGCTGAAGCTGAAAACACAAACAACCGTGGCGTGTTCATCCTGGTTCCCTCTGTTTTTGGATGTCGTATTCATCTGTTTATCTGCAGTTTCAAAAGGGATGTCAACTTGATCAAACACCCCAAAATTTCAAGCATTATACTTCAGAAAGTAACATCAACCTTGACGCGCGGAGGATTGCGAAGCGCTTCGCCCCGTGTAGAACATACGTACGTGGCGTGTTATTCCTGGTAAGTTATGCCGCTCACACACACTTTTTTGTCTTCCCTGCTATCTCTGCCCCTGAACTCCCGAATCTCAAACATCTCCCGCTGCTTCACATGAACTTATTTTCAGAGCTCTCGGATCCCGCGCCCTCCTTTGATACACAACAGCAAGCTCACCCTGCTTATGACTGAGAGAGTGACAGATGTGCAAATGTCTTCGTCTCTCATCCGTCTGCGGCGCATCATCCCGTCGCAGCGGAATGAAGGCTGCCACCGTCGATGTCGGTCAGCGAGACTCAGGGAATATTTAAGAATCATTCACAGCCTTTTATCCTGTGTTGTTGAAACAATAATGTCAGACCCCGGTTCCCCCCCGCCCAAACATCTGAGAGAATATGTGTACTTCATCTTCATGACTTGCCACATTTCAGCATATGAGATAGAAGGTTGCATCACTTAACTTCCTGAAAACAGCTCAAAGGCTTCATCACTTGACTGGCAAGAAGACGGCACCAGAGTACAGCGGTGACAGGAGGCTGTAATATGAAATGGGTTTTTTATAGCAGTGGAGGGATGTGTTCTTAATGATCAGTGCGAGGAGCGGGTGGAGAGAGCTGTACTTCATCACTTTCCCTGCCCACATTTTCCCAGAGTCTGAAGGTTTGAGCGGGCCTTTGAGTCTCGGCGCAGCTTCTCTAACCTTTAGGCGGCCGTCAGTCATCCATGTTTTCTTTTCAGGTTATTACTTTCCAGCAGGAGGCATTCAAGTTACTCCCGGTGCTGATCCTTTCTTAGTGACGCACACCTCCAAGATCAAAACCGCTGCAGCGACAATTTGGCCCGATAGCGAGCGTGGAAAACACTTTTGTTTCAAAGTTTGACGAACAAAAGACGAAAACAACCACCAACATTCAAAATTCCCTTTAAAAAAAACTTATTTATAGCAAGAATTTGTTTTAGAAGTATTATAATTTGTGTAATGTTAAGGATAATAATACTTCTAATAATACTTCAATAGGGCTATACTGAATATAATATATAAGGACAGACATGAATTCATTATAATCAGACCGATGTAACGCTTCATACTAAAGGCCCTGTGAGTAAAATCTTGCTACATCTAGTGGTTAAGTTGCAGATTGTAACCCCTCACCTAACCTCCCCTCACTAGTCCGCCCAGCGATCTCGTGTTGCCCAAAATAAAAAAGAGATTTGGTTTCCGTCTCCTCTCTGTCAGTCTTTCATGTGTGGATCCAGCTCTCTTCCCCTCGTCGCTTAGTTCCTCCTCTGCATCCTCGGTGTGTCATCATCATTTCTTCAGAGATCCCGGCAGTGTATTTGAATTGAAGCTGAATAATCCAAAACACTTCAAAGGTCCTTGAAGTGAGAGTTAGTTAAAAGGTAATAAAGCCCGTATGAGTCCTTTTAAGAAACTGATAGTATTATGTGTCAGTAGCTGTCAATCAGAGCATCATAAACACATTATGAGACATCATAAAAGTGCTATTATGAAGAAATATAAGACGTGTATGATGCGTTTATTAACGTCAAACTGCAATAATCTATAGCCAGCTCCAAAGGTATTACCTAATAATGTATGCTTATGACGAGGACCATAATATAAAGTGTTTAATGTCAGGATAAATAAAGACGCAGCAACAGGTTTGACCTTTAAGAAACAGAGGAGGTCTGTTTTCCTCTCAGGAGGAGAAAAGGCCGACACGTTTGGGTTCAGGGTTAAAGCCTCTGATTCAGCTGAAACAGCCCAGCGTGTGTTATTGACTGCACGCAGGTCTTTGTTTTATTCAGCTGTCAGGAAGCTCCGCATGAATAAAAGACAGTGTATTCTGACTCGGGTCTGCAGAGGATCTATCAGTTGATCTCCCTCCGTTCTGCCGGTGAGTGACAGGTTGCATTTCTGAGGATCTCCGCGTTCGATCTTCCTCTGTTCGATAGCAAACACTTGACGGACTTATTTGGTGCTCAAGTGCTCGGCTGCCACGTCGAGCTTTAAATGCTGACTAATTCACTTTGCTTTGATATCTATTGGGCAGGAACACGCATTTGCAGGCTCACTAGTCACTGCAAGTCTCGAATTAATGGTGGAAAGAATGAATGTTTGAGGTTGAATGAAGAAAACTGTATATTTGCTGGCTGTTAATTAGTTCTTATAGCAGGAACATGGGAAATGAAGTGTGTCCTCTATCACAGCAAAGTAAATCCCCCAGAATATTTGGAGGGAGGAACCTCGCCGGGTCCCTCATGAGCTCACATGAATACCAAATATAGACATTTTAAATTAGAGAAGATTTCCTCAACCATCTTATTTCCTGTAGTTCTCATGATTGAAAGTAAACGGCGACCCCGGGCTCCCCTCTCTCCACGCTCGCAGAAACTAAAAAGAAAAGATGAACAAGTCATAACGTCTTAAGAGCTCTGAAGTTCCGGCTCTAATGGCTCAGCGATACAGATGGTCGACCACCCGGCGTGGTGTTCCTTTACCCTTGACTTATGACGGAGGAGGTTAGCGTCCGAAAGACAAATGAGGCTGAGTGCCGGCACACAATGAAAGGTATCGTTTAATCTTGGCCTCCGATACGATCTAAGTGGGTTGATAAAGGCGAAACCTCGACTCCCTCCTCTGCAGAGAAGATGTTGTATTGATGCATCCAAACAGGGGCGCGATCTCAGCTGCATGGTGATGTAATCGTATGCAAATGAATTAAAGTAGGTGAATTAAAAGCAGTTATTTGGCCAAGAATTTACATGCTAGAGACAAAGAACGTGGATGGAGGCTGACATATAACATATATAATATACAGTGTTGGATGAACTCTGACGGTTGTCGTCTTGTCATAAATAAAGAAAAGAGCCAAGTGACCCGTCAGCTCAACAACAGCGCCCCCTATATGCATGTTGCTTTTGTAACGGAGAGTTTCGAATATCTTTTTTTTTTTTAAAGAAAATCTATTTCTCTCAGGCACCTGCACTTGTTTGGTAATTTCCTGGCAATAACCGTGTTTGCTGAGGTAGGAGAGGCGGCGCGGTGGAGGCTGTGCTTATGCTGATTAAGCAGCACACTGCAGTTTAGGTGCTCATTTTAGCATGAAATCACGTTTGCATTGAAACCCGCCCAAACACAGATGTGGGGGTAATTTCCTCGGCTTCAGCTGGCAGAGGCGCAAGCACAAAGGCATCTTTCAGTTTCCAACAGTTTTTTAATTTACTGCAAAACTAGTGTACGTCAACATACACGTTTAAGGAGGTTTTCTATCCATATGTTTGCAACATGAGCGTACTGTAAAGTAAAGACGTCAGTTTGTTTAATGAATACACTTCCCACAACAACTCAGGGGACGCCAAATCTTTTCTCTCCTATACTTGATCTCCCCTACATAAAAGTTTTTTAAGACCATTTTTCACAGAGTAAGCAGGGTAGAGGTGGGTTGATGCCTCCCCAGCATGCCCCAGTTCCGTACATGCATCACTATGGTGGGAGAAAATGTTTCTGCAGATACACAGAAACAATCCCAACAACACAGGATGAAGAGGCCTTTAGTTTCTGTATTAGGGATGAGCCTGCAACAAAATATTACGTGGGGAAAGCATGGATAAGGTGACATAATATATATATACCACGCCCAGCCTCCAGGTCTGATACATGAAGGTACAAATACAGATCATTTGTTGGTCAACTGATACATAATGAGGTCTCTTCACTCCTCTAGTTCACATGTTCTCATGTTAAAATGACCTTCGTCATCGGGAACAAACTGTATACACACATTCATTTCTTCATGTGAGGGTCGGAGTTAGGAGACGGGAGAATCTTTACATCTTTATTCTAAAGGTCGTAGCTGGCGGAGTTGTTGACTTGGACTGAATCAAACTGAGATTTGGGCAGAGTATTACAAATCCTATTTAATATAATGCAGCCCAGCACAACATCACTACCCGCCATGACCCCAAAAACAAACAAGAAAAAAAGATTTATAACATTTTTGACAGCGTCAACAAAAAGTGAGAAGCTGTTGTGTGATGTTCTGACAGGGAAATTATATTCCCGACATGTCTGAACATTTCGGAACATTGCTCATTTAAATGGATTAATGTAATCCTAATTATATGTATCAGTGTCAGGTCAATGACCGTTTAATTACCGTAATGCAAATTGGGGATGTATTAATATCTGACAGCTGCTGACATGCAGACACGCTGAAAACGGGGATTTCATTTATTTGAAATCACAAGTTGTGCGGAGTAATTGGACCGTTTTCCCTGACACACACACAAACACTCTCACAAGGGGTCACTTATAGTCGACTGCATCATAAAGGCTTCCACTTCTTTGAAGTTAAGGAACTAACATACCGGAGGTGAATTATGTACGTACGTCTAATTACACACACGAAAACAAACATTCAGTGTTATAAGATTCTCCAAACTGTATTGTCCACATGGATGTTAATCAGCGAGGATCAGCCTCCACTTTATTCTAACGATGTTCAAAGCATCACAGGTCACTTCTGGATCTCATTAAGTTGCTGCTTTATTCATTAAGGACACTTTAATGAGACTCCAATGAATTGTGTTAACTAGAGCACAAGCCATTAGAGTAACTAATAAAACACAGCAGGCTACAGTACAGAGGACTTGTGATGCAGTGTGATAATCAACGTACAACATTCTGTATCCAAACGAGGCCCAGTCAGCTGCAACCAGCCGCCGTGAGGAGTCGAGGTTTCCGTCTGAAGTCTCCCTCCACAGCGCCGACATCCGAATCTACAAACGCAAAGAGCTTGTTTTGTAATCACATCTATTAGAACCTCATGAAGGAGAACGAACTGCATCCAGGCAGATTGACAGTGAAGTCTTCATCTGTGGATCAGAACCAGTCTAATCAGGGGAGGAGAGCAGTGACGGTGTCACAGGGTTGGATGCTGTTTGTATGTTACTCTCTCCAGATGACATTTGAAATGTTTCCAGCTGACTTGTTTCTGACTGTAGTGGAGAGTCGCCCACTTTGGCTGCCTGGTTTGAGTCACACGTGCATTGAATCACATGTGCATGCTGGACTCTCACATGGACACTGGTTGCACCTCACCCACGGGTGCTGGAGGCAGGCTGCAGCACCTCCTGTTGGCATGGCAACCATTGCTCTGAAAACAATAACAAAACATTTTTTAGAAAAGATTTTTAGCAAAAGTTTATAAAACGTGGTTGTTTGCTCAAATCTACACTTTGCTGTTTTCATTTAATTTTTGAATATTCAGTGTGTTTTGTATGTTGACTAACGTGATGCACAACGCCCGATCAGAGGGATCACGACTATTGAGACAAACCTCATGGATGCTCCTACCAGTCTCTCTGAGACATTTCCTTCGTTTGGACAAGATGCCCCATCAAAAAAACTTAAATAAACTAGAATCCATCTTATGGACTGATGGATAGTTTCATCTGTGACCTGGTTTCTTTGCATATTAAACACATTTACATCCTCGCATGCTCCCGGGCAGAGGGTCCTCTCAGATAACAGTCTGTTTCGGAGGACAGATAATACAACGTGCAATCTGATCCACAGACCATCAGCCAAATAATATTCTCTAAATAGACAAACAGAGAACAGGAGACCTGCACTTCAAGACACCGGCGGCTACCGGAGAGTGGATGAGAGACGGAGAGGAGACGGAGAGGAAGGGAAGCCTTAACGATGAGTCATGCAGTATTCAAACCCTCACAATATTTCAGAGCGAGGGTCAAACGAAGGAGCGGAAGCAGGTGGCGGCGTGATTTACTTTAAATACTCTAAACGAAAATGTACCCGCTGTGATCGGAGATACAACTGCAGTCAGCCGGATGAATGTGGCTCACTTTCTTTTACATGTTGAGAAACGCAGATCGGCAGTCACAGGAGACATTCCTGCACATCCAGTGTTGCTGGTGAGGACATGTATTGATTTACTGGTGCCCCCCTGCTGTGGGAGCGTGCAGTACATCACTTCTTGTTTAGGTTACAACACACACTGGTGGTTAATTCACACCCAGTAGAGCTACTACAAGTTATCAACCCTGTTCTCAATGATAGAGATCAATAATTAATGAAACATACTGCCGGATTGAATTATTTTGACAGTATTTTCAGAAGAAGAGTTCCAGGCGTGATGTTTTTGGGCTGCAGGGTGACAGAGTGAGCAGATTATTGACTTTAATGCTCCGCAAGAAGCCGTCTTACCGAAACGTCCTTGAGTTTGACACTGAATCCCGACCAGCGCCGGGACTGTGACCTCTGACCTTCCTGCAGAGTCAAGGTAGCGAATCAAAACATGCCTCAGCTTTGAGGCATCAGATGGTTATGAAAAAAAAGTTATTCAATTACTGGAGGCAAAATTGACATGTTGGAATTCATACCCAAAAATTATAATGGTTAATATAATCAGGAAGCCCATCTGCAGCAGTAACATGTTCCCCCTCATGCAAATATCAAATCAATTACATTTAATTCCAGGAAGAATGACTGTGGTTCAGTCTGTTTGTATTTCTTATATAAGATAGGACAGCAGAGGATGACACAAACTGCTGTTCAGGCAGAAATGCTGTTTACTTTATGAATCAGTGTCACAGCTGGAGTCTGTTCTCTCATCGTCCAGCAGTCAAACATGGATTGAATTTCTTCCTATGGAGTCCGATGCAGGTCGGATGGCAAATATGTCTGGAAAAGTTTTAGCAGTCCAGCAGTGTTAGAACATGTTCCAGCATCCGTCACCGAGGAAACAGGCCACCTTCTCCATCCAACCTCAGGAGTTCTAGTTAATCAGCGTTTCAAAAGCTTCCAGCTAATTGATTAAGATTATCTGATGATCTGATGATAAAAGGATCTCTGTATTTTACCGCAATGGCATTAGCATCCTTATAATTTTGGCAGCTGCAGCTGGCTAAGTGTCTTCAAGCATTTGCTTGATGTCTGATCGTGTTATGGGAATATTCCTGAAAGAGTTGGACTCAAACTAAGATTGAGATCTGCTGCGGTTAGAAAGTTGAGTTTAATAATATGAAATTAATTTATGAAATGATAAAATAATTACTCAGCGGTCATCCCATGTAGGCCTTTTCTCATATATCAAAGCAGAAGTTATCCGACTGCCTGGAGACAGGCCGTATAGATGCAGGCTGTCCTCCCGAGTAAATGTTTATTGATCAAGAACGGCTTGGGCATGTAAATACGGGTTCGTCTGTGGTGCAGCATAGCTGCGGAATCGAATCCATCACTATTGGCATGTGGACCTAGTTACTGGAGAGACTCTGAAAGTCTCATAGACCTATGATAAAGAACTCTGTCCAGGCCTCTTTACAACCACATCACTCAGGGTGTCTGCACAACCTCACGTTGCAACCCTCCTCTTGACACAATCACATTAGCTGAACTCAATCCAGGACGCAGCTTCTGGTGCTCTGGAAAAAGACACCAAAAAAATGCTAAAGGATATTCTAGGAAAGAAACAAAGATGAGTTGGATTTGAACCTACGTTTATATTAAATCATAAATGACTTTAAACTATGGAACATATAATATTCATGGGGAGGCAGCGTGGTGAAATCTGACTTGCATTTGATTCTCATTTGAAATAAGATTCAGCAGCAGAGGAGGCGGGGCCGTCCGTCTCCATCTGAAACACCACACGGGCAAAAGATAAAGATTAAAAATGAAAAACTGTCTTTCCAGCAACTGGTATGGTAATCAGGAAGGAGTTAGCATTTCTGCAACAGCAGGCATAAAAACCCACTCAGACGGAGCTCCTGGCGACACATCTTGTTGTTAACAGACAAACAGATGATCCGTCCTGTTTACAGATCGGCGGCGCAACCGAGAAAAAATATCTGCAACAGTTTCAATTAAACTTTGAATCTCACTCACAATTACATCCAACTTTCCTCAGTTCATGTTTCACTTTCAGTTCTGCTGTATGATGATTCCTCAACACAACATTGGGTGGTGACATTGAGTCTTTTTTTTCTTCCTTTCACAGCTTCCAGGCTCATATGAGAATATTAACATTTAATTGAAAAGTAAAATAACAACAAAATGACTTGCACATTAAAAAAAAAACGTCTTGATGATTTCTAAATTGTTCGTTCTTTATTGTTAAAGCCATCTTGAATTTTTTTGTATTTATAGGAAACGAAGTGTGTGATTATCTTATCTGACGCCATCACAGCGTCAAGTTCTTTTAACAGGTTCAACCAATGTTCAAATTACTATGAGCAGAAATGTGAAACTGGAAGGTCCCTGGTCTGATGGTGTTTCTTCTGAATATGCATCGATGAGTCACTTCCCATATCACAGCCAGTTCACCTGAAACCCAGGCAGTCGTTGTTTC
>CAAKHC010007458.1:0-37030 GCA_901007825.1 Macroramphosus scolopax | reverse complement strand
CCCCCCCCCCCCCCTTCGCACCACCCCGCTGGGACCTGCAGACTTAATGACTTGCACAGAAACCAGGTCCGCCTCTCATCTGTGCAGGGAGCACCTGTGTGACTCATGAAGTCACAGTCGCAGCTCTCTGCTTCTCAGACACATCTGCTGTAATTGGTGCCGATATCCTGGAAGCTCTCAACTTCTTGTAAAGTAGAATGAGGGGGATCCCGAACCTGACGGCTGCTGTGAAAACCACTTCACCACATTTAATCACATCTATTCCTCCCAGACAAGCTAACGCTGTTACATCATGGACCAAAATGACAATTGTTATCTTCCTGGTTCGCAAGATGATATTTAAATACAACATTATATCAGTAGAGAAGATCATATGTGTACATGCAGGATACATGCATGGGTGCTCTCGTGTTTTTATTCATGTTACACTATCAGGCCGTTCTCCCACTGACTCGATCCTTCAGCAGCTCAGTTGCTGTGTTCTCACAATCAGAGCTCGAAGTGCGACGTGTCAATAACCCTCAGGCGTCACAAGCGCTGCCTTTTTGTCCTTTTAATTGGGGTTCATGTTTAAGTCAAAATGGGCCTTGCAGTGAATGTTTTACATTCTCTACATCGGCACCTGCACCACCCAGTAAGAGTCATTAGTGTGCAGATACCATCTGTACAACAGCGAGCCCAAAGCCCAAAAGCACAACAACTCGGCTGAAACAAAGGCTGTGTTTTGCCTCTTTAATGCCCAGAGACACACTGCAGCTGTCCTTGTGCTGGGGAGTCACATTAAATGGCATCTTGCATGGGGGAAGAGGATTGCAAATAAAGGTTGATTTACAATTTAGATTTCCTCTTTTCTAAACAGTTACACCAACTCGTGTTGAATCCCTCAGCAAACAAGAGAGCTCCCACTTCCTTAGCGTCGTTAGCGTAGCATCACAGCAGGTGTGTGACAGACAGCCTCCATCATGCTGTGCATTTCCACTGAATGGCTGCGCTTTATCATAAACTGCATGATAGGTCAAACCCTGATTGGTGAACCTTCCTGTACCTGATACCACACACGCATCCCTGCAACTGTGGTGCAGTTCAAATTGCTAAATTTTGAATAAACATTCAAAAATAAAACTTCCACGAAGACATTAGACGGTAAACCTCCCTCACCTCACCCGACCCATCAATCAAAGCTGACGTGCTGATCTATGGAATGTCTAATGTGTCAGATGATGAAAAGAAACGCCGAGCGAGAGACAGACTTCTCCGGATTCCGCCCAGGTTTGACAAACTCTAATGTCTTTGGGAAGATCAAGGTCTTATCAATGCCCACTGAACACCCAAATGTATTCCTCTTCATCACACTCGCAGTGTTCCATTTTTAGATGAAAGCAATCCCGCCGAGGCGTTCTTCATTTGGCATTTGAATGCAGGAACACAAAGCCAATGGTGAAAATTATGTATATTTTCATGGAATTTCAAACTTTGTCTGTTTATTTGTGTGTGTGTGTGTGTGTGTGTGTGTGTGTGTGTGTGCTTGCGTCGGCACGCGCGTGCTTTTCACCCGATGACAAAATGTGCAGACGAACAGCAAAGGGCAGACGAGGCCTGTGCGAACAGATGTTTGCAGACAGGAAGTAGCGACACCCCTCCCGCCGCTTCACCCGTGTCAGCACTTTGTAGTTTCAGCTCCATCACTTCCCCTTTCACCGAACTGAACATCCAAAGCATGAAGAACAGTTTGTTTGTTTTACTGCTACAGTTATATAGGAACACACGCTGCGATGGCTGCATATGTGAAATTGGCGATTTCATTAGCGAGACACCATCTTCCACCGGTGACCCTGCTGTGGTCTGACAATTATTATCTCTCAGCTCAGGGACACTTCAGACAAGCTGATTATCATTATTATTAAACCAGGGTTCCTTCAGACAATAGTTGGAGAAGCAAAGTCTTACCCTACTTTCTCCCTCGCTGTGCGCTCGCTGTGCATCGGGTCATTTGGTAGCTGAGCCTCCTCAACATCAGATGAATTAGCAACACGATTAAAATCCTAATCCGGCTTGGTGCTGCTCATTTTGAAGACTTACAAGAGGCAAATACAGAAAAGCTAAATGAGTGATATTCCATTTTGTTTTGGACATTCAGCAGTCCACAGTTTACCTGGAGGGGAAGAACCGCAGCTTCACTCTGTTGGATCATCGGGCTGCATCTGCATACATCTGCAGCTCAGTTTCTCTCTCCGAATCAATGTGTGCTGGTTTTAATGTGCGTTTGAGGAAAGTTTGGATTTAGCCTGCAGGTACACAGGTGCTTCGCAGGAATGCACAATGTGTTTTTGTCCGACCACAAACTGCTCGGCATGAACAGACGTATCAGATGGTACGTACCCACATCTTTCAAAACACTGGAATTGGGGGAAATCGACTACAAACAATCCACCAGTGATGGTCCATCAGTGGGGTCTCGAAGTTCCCGTCTTTCAAAGTGGGGACCCAAATCATTTTAGAACATAAAATAATTAATAGTAATTATCGTTGCATTATTAAAACTGAGGAACTATCATCAGGTTTTTACATCAGCCGTGGTCAATAGGTTTTTAAAGCCATCCTGCTGGTGCCGTTCAGGCTACTTTCAGAGCTCCTGCTCCAGGCAACAATTTCTGGAGCTTTTCATGTGAATCAATTACTACTAATTAATTGGTGCGACTAATGGAGGTCGAGTTCCTGTCTGAGAAGGATTTGGCAGGAAGAACAGGCACGCTTTGAATTGGCAGAGCACTTTGTTGTTGTTGTTTTGCTTGTTTCTTTTTGGGGTTCATCAGGTTAACTCGTCACCGCGGCGTGCGGGTGAAAGTTGGATGTTGATGATTCAGTCAGCCGAATATAATCCATGTTTATCCCAAATTTTTAATACTGAATGTGTGTACAGAGATGCTTCCCTCAGGGAACAGACACGTGGTGGAAGCTTACTTGTGTCAAAATCTGCATAAAACTCAAAGACGAGCAAAACATGTCAAAGTGCAGAGGGACGTTCAGGAACTCTTCATCTTCAATTCAGTTCTATTGTATGACTGATGCTTCTTCATGCTGTTTTAATATATGTATTTTTTTATTGTTCGGCCGGAGCTAGCGGAGCTTGTTCAAGGTTGTCTTTTCAATATCTTTGAAGACAGACTCCCTCCATCTAATAGAGACATCACATTTATCTCCATCTTCCCCCGGAACGCACCTATTCCCTCCTGCTTTCCACTGTGTCACAGCAAGTTTGTCTTTCTCCATTAATGCTCTGATATTCAGGGAGGCTCTAACAACGGACCCTGTGCAGACCCATTTTATTACCCATCACACTTCGTTCTTTCCGTTCCTGCGATATCCAGCGTTGCTGGTGTTGCAGGTGGAATCACAGAACACCCGTGATCCTTTGCAGCCTCACACCAACGTATTGCACACATGTCAGTACAATGTGCTGCAACACCTCAGGCAATGAATGAGTAAATAGATTAATAAATAAATAAATAAATATAAACCGAATCCATGGAAGCCATCTGTCTTTTTTAAATTACAGTAAACTGCAGACAGGATGTTGAACACGGGGGGTTTCTGTATGACTGACAGAGCTGTGAGCAGTAAGTGGTTACACCGTTACAGGAAGTAGTGCAAAGGTAGGGAAATGAAATACGAGCAAGGTTTATAAAAGACCCGGCGGTTCATCGAGTGATGGGTTAAACCTTTTTTCGGAGAGCTATTTGTGGCCTCCTGCCTCGCACGGCGAACACAGAAACGACGGCATGGAAGCGCTGCTTTTTCTATTTCCTCAATTCAACTACATGGCCCCAAAGGAGGAAGCATATTTCAAAATGCTTGGTCAAGACGACTTGCGAGCAACAATGAAGGACGAAGCTTCCAGGTTGGTGTGTGAACCTAAACCGTTAGATGAAGATGAATAATGTCATCAGCTGTACCCTGTTGGGAGTTTTATTGAGTTGTTGACTTGCGTGGTTCAACTTTTATAAGGAAACAATCTGAATAAGCAGCCGTGTGCATACAGACGCTTCATTTGGGGAACGTGTCGCAATCAGAACAAATCTTTTAATATTGTTGAGTGTTTTAAAGACGTTTTTTAACAAGCTGCTTTGCTTCTTTATTTTCTGTTTTTTAAAATCGTCCCTGCATGTTTGACTTGTACATGATCAGTATAATACCAGAAAGATGTCGTGTGATTCTTCCATGTCAGTATGTTCTGTGAATCACTGTACTTATACTCCAACAAGGAGGACGCTCAGCTGCTTCAAGGAACTTAATGTTGCTCCTTTCCTCCGCAGACAGAAAGACAAGAAGAGTCGACTCAGCCTTTTTCTCACCAAGTCGGGGTCTCATGAAAATGTCAGTCCTCATACGAAGACAAATACGACACCCAGCAAGTGAGGCAAAATCCATTCATTTCACATCCCGGCAATGTTGTGTTGACAAGTATTAATCATTTTAACCTCAGTTTTAACTTGTCTTTATCTTCACCCTCTGTGACTGTTGCACACGGAAAGAAAGATGGCATCCAGACGTCGTACAACACGGGACTCTTTAGGGATGAGCTGACTGCGTCTCTGATTTGTTTTGTTGCAGCATCTCATCAGAAGCCGCTTTGCAGTGGAGCGACTCCTTCGAAGAACTGTTGTCACACCCAGGTCAGATTAAAGTCCGACGTTTCTCAAACATGTTCTCCAGAGAAGTTTCCTCCGCAGGCGACGGCTTCATTCTAACTGAAAACTTGAGGAGACGTTAAAGACAAAACGTAGTTAATGAAGCGAGCAGCAGGAGCTGCAGCACCTCCTCTAATGTTTGTTTGCACAGATGATAATACAGAAACTGAAACTTCCTCATAATCACAAAAGAACACTTTTGTGCCGTATTGAAACACTTTAAACGCCGGTGTGTCTCATCTGGGGACAGTTCAGGTGGTGAACGCCATGTAATGAACTGACATTAGTCTTTAAGGACGCAAAACCTTTCTTTGATTAATTCAATTGTTTATACAATAAGCGAATGTTAGTGGCTGCTGGATGAGGATGTTTATTCCCCGTTTACACATCGTTCTACCCTCCGATCGGAGCCTCACCACGCAGAATTTAGTTTGTAACATCTTCTGCTTCCTTTAAACTGTGCTTCTCTGTGTCTCCATCAGACGGGCTGGAAACCTTCTCTCAGTTCCTCAGGACAGAGTTCAGCGAGGAAAACATTGAGTTTTGGTTGGCCTGTGAAGAATACAAGGGATTCGACTGCGAGAAGAAGATGCTGTCCAGGGCCAAATGTATTTATTCGATTTTTATTGAAACGGATGCCCCGAAAGAGGTACGGCATGTTTACTAATCCTGATCATACATGTGTATTTTGCCGTATAAAGTGGAGCTGAAAGTGCTCAAAAAGGTTTAAAATATGTCCATATGTCATTGTAATAAAAACAACTGAAGCGACACCCAGTTGAGAGCAGCAGCAGATTGTTCAGGTCGTGCAGCATGTGCAGAAACTCCTGCAAAGCATGTTGGGTTATTGCTGTGAGACACAGCTGCGGTTTTCAAAGGTTGTCCTTTGCGAAGAAGACGCGACCACCACCGGTGGTGCGTTCAGGGCCTGCAGCAGATCTGACCGTTGAGCGCTGCCGCCTGGTTTTGAGGTTGTGACATTCCTCTGCAGAACTACAGAGATCACCACCCACACAGTTTCTGTCCCAGATGAATGTACACTACAGTATATGTTAATATTCAGGGCGGTTTACTGCATGCAGGAACATCCAAGCTTACACCAGCTTGAGTGAATGAGTTAATGTATGTATTTATACATTGAGAACAGTTGTTAGATCGTAAGAAACGTACAAAAAACACATTTAAAAGAGAACTCTTTAAAGGCAGGTCACAGTCCTGAACTCCTTGTTATGATGGTCTTCATCTGTATTTTTAAACAATTTATTCAAAAAACCAGAAGCCAGAAAATTAACACTCTTATCTATGATGATAGCCATAATACGTTTTTTGGGGATCTGATATGTGCGCGTGGCTCATTTTTTATTTTAGCTTTAAAATCAAATTACCTTGTGAACAAGAGGAGAGAACGGAGGAGAACTTTGGTAGTTGGAAACTGCAGAAAAATCTGTGTTGGTTTGAACTTCAGACAAACTCACCACAGATGAGACAAAAATCCCTGATGTCATTCATGCGTTCAGGTGTAGATGACATGAGCATGAGCATGAAATGTGTGGATCCACCTGATCCACCAGGAACTCTACGTGCTCATTATTACTCTACTTTCCTCCACCTCAGGTCAACATCGACTACAACACCAAGATGGACATCCAGAAGAACATAGCACAGCCCACAAAGAGCTGCTTTGAAGCGGCCCAGATGAAAGTCCACGGCCTGATGAAAAAGGACTCCTACCCCCGGTTCTTGCACTCCGACATCTATCTGCGCCTCACCAGGAAGAAGGGCCCCGGGGCCCCCATGAGTCGCAGGAGGTCACGCTCCTGCGTGTTCAACGACAGAGGCGAGGCCATCAGCGATCCTTCGGCCTGGTAGTCCGCGGCAACAACACGTCAGATACAGTTGGTCTCTCGTGAAACAGATTGTTATATTCAAGAGAATCTATAAAAATTATTCATAGATTTACTTACTTTCTTTTTAATTAAGTGGATAATCGCAGCAGCGATTCACAAGAATATATAATTTGGGGAATTATTTGTTTTCTTGCCAAGAGTTGATACCACCCGTATGTCAGTAGGAGACATTTGAAGCGACGGCGGTGCAGATTTGTCTGCAGCAGTGGTGGAGTACAGTACATCCACTCCATCAGAGGCTCCGTACATTTGGATTGTGTTAATGATTTTTCTTCTTACATTTTGCCTAACTTGAATGAGAATAGAGTGATTGGAGGCAGCACAGGAGCTGAAGTGGCTTCATGACGCTGACAGGCTCCAGCCAGCTGCACAGCCGAGCTTTCTTAAAGGACATTTCTGGTATTCTACAACCTGTTTAACTGCGTGTTCGCGGCTAAATTATTCAAAGGGACCAAAATTACGCAAGAACGCTTTAGCAGGCAAGTGCAAAATGACTTCAGCGTTATCCGACAGGACAGTTGTCCATGTTGAAGTTGACTAATAGTGCCTATAATTGCCACTGAAAGTCTGGTATTGTTATTTTCAGTGTCTGACAGCGTCATTGAAAGGATCCCAACGGAGGAAGTCTCAGACAAGGAGAACTTTTTCTGTAAAATCTCACGGGAGGTGAGTCGGTGCAGGAAGTCAACACTGTGTGAGTGTTGCCCTCCGGCGGGGAGAGTCGAGTGCAGTTAGAATAATGTGGCAGAAAAGGCTCTGAGGGAGTCGTCCTACAGATAAAGACCTGCAGATGATGAAGAGGCTGATATTACCAGATGATGTTCACCTGCGTCAGAGATCCAGAAATTGATATGTAAACATAAACAAATACTTGATTACTTATTCCAGATATTAGGAGGCGTTACAATAAATGATGTTGTCAGATGCTGATAATAACAATCTGAACTCAGTTGCAAAATCAAGCAATTCTATTGGACCAACTTTAAGACGGACAATTGCCCCGTCGGATGAACTTGTCTTTTTGCTTGAGGCTGTTTGTCTTGCTCAATACCAGACGGACAGATTTCCCTTCTCTTAATCACTTAGATCAAAAGAGGTGGAAAAATATATGTTGAAAAACACCAGAATGATCCTTTAACGGACTCTGCTGACTTCAGACGTGCTGCATCGCCGGTTCTTTGTCTTCCAGTCCAGCAGTGGAACCTTATACAATATTGATACGGTTGATATGACGTCTGAGCTGGTTGACCATCTCATTAAAATGCCTCCCAAACACCTTCAGACTCACTTGTGGGCGACGGCCTGCAAAGATTGTTACCGCACGACGCAGAGAGTCTCTAATGAGGAGTATAGATCTCCTCATTCTTTCACCAATCGAAACGTGTGCACACAGAAAAAGAAAAAATGCATCTTCCTTGAATACTAATATTACATTTCTTGAATGATGATTGTTGTTTTATGTATAACTTAATATCCTTTGATCACGTCTTGTCTTGCTGTTGTAAAATGTCCATATGTACAGAGTTTATATAATATGTGGAATCATCCAAACTTTCTTATAAATGTTGTAATGAGGATTTTTTTTTTTTTGTTTCATCAATTAGTTCTGAATGACCGAATGTAAATGAGACAAATGGGGCTGTAATGTGTGTATATTTCACTAGTGGGGACGATTGTGATCGTGTTTAGCTCCCTATTCCAAATCACTGAAAAATTAATAGACCTTATCAGCTCCCACGGCTGCGGCGCAGAATTATTCATGTTCCTGTCTTTGCATTCAGAGACAATACGGATTAAATCAGAACTGTCAGTGCTCACCCGGAATTTGCCGCACAAACTTGTGAATATGTATGCATGTGAGAAGATTTATGCAACATGTGTGCTCATGAATAAAAAGCTGTATACACACACACACACATTAACACGGGATGTCAGAGTTTCTGGGATCCTTCAGAGGGAGAAAGTCAACTCAAGTTACCAGCAGTTCGCAGCCTCCTGCACGGAGCTTCACATTAACTATGTATCAATCAGGACGGCAGCAGCAGCACTCGCCTGCACTGCAGTCCCTGTTCTCTTCTTCCTCAAATAGGAAGAGAGCAGGGAATTTAATCATGTGTTAACAAAGGTGGGAGCTCAGCTGGACTGCCAAATTCATCACAGCCGAAGATTAGTTGCCCGCTAAGACTTTCTTGTTTCTCCCCATTGGTAGCTGATTATTTGGCTCGGTCTACTCCAAAAGCCATGAAATCATCCCGGAGTTAAAGACGTATTGTGGAACCTTGGAGGGGAATCAAAACAAAGCAGTCTGCCGAGGGATATGAGGCTTGTAATACAAGAGGAATACTCATTTATGAGGGGGTTTCAAACAGGACGGCTCCATCTCAGCTGAAGTCTGCCAGTAAATTTGTAACCTCGTGCTGCGAGCCCCCCGAACATGTTGACATAACAGATATGTAAAATACAAATGTGCATCGCTGTTCAAATAAATCTGTTTCTGTACATTCATACATCACTGTCCTTCCTCTCTTTGTTGTTCTGACGATGACAATGTTAAAAGTTAAAATTAAAATGTGTATTTCTGTCCCCCTCAGTGTTCAGTCGATAGCTGTGGCCTTGACTTCCTCCAGAGGTTCCTATTTGACATCTCTTTCATCAGGTTCCACATCACCTCCACTGAATGATTGGCTGACTCCCAGGCTCAGATATCGACTCGTGAAATTTTCCCCATAAAAGTTTGTTTGTACTTGATGATGTTTTCTTGCGACAATATTCAGAGGCCCAAATAAAAGTCGGTTCGACTGCGTGCAAAAGATTTTTACCGTTAGTCCTAAACACTGTAATTCAACTGACGGGCTCAGAGCGTATTGCCGTGAGGACATAGATCAAGTTCATTCGCCTCACTTCTGGAAGTGGCCTCAGCTCAGGGAACCGGCTGCGGTTATCAATTAACAGGTGTCAGAACTCTGCAGGCGGAGGATAACTCTACAAACAATCTTTGCAGGCTTTAGGCTAAATATTGCAGAAAACAGCTCTGAGGAAGTCTCTATATCAGTTTCATCGGGCACGTAGAGGCACGCCGAACATAAAGCATTTCGTATTTTTCACATCTATATGTCACCAAGAGTCACTGCGGCATCGGAACAGGATTCGAATGCTGCAGAGTCCTTTTATTCTTCTCCAAGGTTGAGTAGGAGTTCATCTCAGCATTGTTTTTAACGTGACATCATGTATGAAAGAATCACCTGAGAGAGAGAGAGAGAGAGAGAGAGAGAGAGAGAGAGAGAGAGAGAGAGAGAGGAGACACTTCAATGTGAAATAAAACCTGAGCTGACCAAACTGGACCAACAGCGAAGAGTTACACACATATATCTTGCTGTAAACAATTACAGGGAAAGGTGGGCACGTGATGAAGAGGTGTAGTGGAGCCGGGGGGGCCTGGCGAGGACGAGACTGCCACCATGTGTGCGGGGAAACTAACTGCACGTCAGTGGAACACAGTGTGGTGTGTTGCTGCTTCACTGCCCGCATGGGTTTTAAAACACGAGATGAAAACCTCCATTCAGTCGTGAATCACTCTGTCATAGGATGATAGAAGCACTGTGTGATAATAATGTCGGATGTGGAGATGAAAGCATCATCAGGAGAGCAGTACTCTGTTCTGCAGTGGATACCACAGTCATCATATCTTTCCTGGCTGTACCTTTTTTGAAAAACAAATTCCTCGACCCCGTGAATCCACACACATGCAAATACGGCAGCCTGGGTGTTTTCCATCCCCTGCTGTGATTTACATTCTGGGTTTGTTTGGGCTCATCGCGTCTCTGCCAGTGGTCAGGAAGGTCAGAACAGGTTATGATGTTCCTCAGGGTTTCATCAACTAGTTACCTCGGTTATAAATCCACAACTGAGACCCTTAATAAGGCTGAATATATTTTTCAGTGATCAGAAATGTGCCAGATTTCCTCATCTGGGTCGAGGATCTACACCGAGCAGTAAATGAGAACATCTGGCCGGCGAACAACATCTGCTACAAAATGTAATTGGTTCTTCTTTGGCCCACGCTGCACTTTCCCTTCCAGTTTTAAGAAAATCAGCCTCGGAGAAAAAATCAGCAGCAGACACGTCACCTTCATGGAGGTGGTGATTATTGGATGTGTGGATGATCTTCTCCACATGATGACGTCATGAATCCTTTCCTATGTAATTGTGTGCTGGCTGGACGTAAGCAGACAGCTTCTATATGCTCTAATGAACATTTTAAAACAGTATTGAAGTACTTCTACTACCTTTACTTGTAACACACAGTATATTGGTGGTAGTACGAGTTAATGTGACAACAGCAGCAGATTCAGTTCATGTGGTTCGTCACCTTATTTTTAAACACACGGACTGAGTTGCTACGTGGACGTCACAGTTAGCGGCTCTGTTCACCACTTTGAACCGCACGGACTCCCACGAGTTCACAGGCTGTCCGACTGAGATCAGTCGTTCCTTTTCACAAGCAGATTGACGTTCTGGATTTCTTGTGAAATGTTGGATTGAAGCGTTGAACATGTCAGTGTGAAAGTTTGTTCAGACTGTCTTTGTACCGACAGAGTAAAATATACGGAAGCTGGTTAACCTCTTGACTTCCCATCAGCAGGTCGGAGGTTTCACTACCTCCTGGGGCTCAGTCAGTAGCTCGGTAACGTTCTGAATGTCTGTGTGAATGTGTGGTTGAGAGCATTGAGCGGTCAGTGGAACAGAGAAGCACCACAGTGCAGTCGATGGTCACATCTCTGTCCATAAAGTGTCCAGCAGACCGACCTGTAAAGCTGCATGACAGTTGGGTCTGCTGGACACACGGACGGTGTGATAATAATGATAATATACACACCAGCTGATCATCAGCGTGTTAGCATGTTCATGTCGTGTTAGCATCCAGCCTCACAGAGCCGCTGGCGCTTTGGTCTAAACCGTGACCTCTAACATTCAGGGGTCACCGATCACTCGCATCACCTGAAGCAGTTTTATGACGCTTATGAATAAATCAGCGCTTGTTTATGATTTTCTTTACCTTGATGGATAAGGGAGCTGCAGATATATGCAAATGTCAGGAGGACAAGCCTGTTCCTTTATAGTGAATTTGTTTACGGTTATTTGTTTGTGGTCAGATCGTTCCTGGAGGTTCCTGACCCGTGTTAATTGATTTAGTTAAATCTTGTACTGAATTCACTGCATCCGCTCACAGCCGGACGTCGTGTTCCCGTATGAACCAGTGAAGTCGTGTTATCGTTAGAAATTAAAAGGTCTGCATGTACTGATTAGTGACGTCAACATGAAGTCGGATGGTTTTGGACAAGGTGAGGTCAGCATAAATCACAGCCAGGCTCTCTCGTCGTTGAGGTGTGAGACCTGGAAGGATACCCGGTCTCTCCCAACAACACCGCTTTGCATACAGATTTCCATATATTCCATTGATGATGGGGCAGGGTGGAAGAGGTCCTTTTGATTTGTTCAGCCACTTGACTCATTTCCAAACAACCTCGTCTTCAGTCTGGCAGGATCTTATCTCTGTCTCCCTTTTGTAGAGGACGAGGAGATGGCGATAAAGTGAGTTACTTCATATTTGATTGTTGGGCCTTTACCATGTGGAAAATACCAAGTTGGTTCGCACACGCCGTAAGTCTCACTTTGCACTGTGTATTTAATTTGGACAGGGGGCCGGTAATGACGGGAAGTCTAAGGTGCTGAGTGCATTGAGTCAAGTATTTATAGGTCATTTCAAGGCATAACACATTGCATACTTTAAATGACTGATGATCCGGCCTGCCGGTGAGGTCTTCAGGGGAGTGTGTGAGATCACAGATTACTGGGCTGGTGATTGATCTTGATGCTCTTTTCAAGGGTAGATTGTGTTGCTTTCCCAAGGATCCTCTGGAGGATGTTGAGACATGGAACGAGTCCGTGGACAAAGTCCTCGGATGTAAAGGTGAGAGCCTCTTTTTGATGCCAACTTCCCTCTCTCTCTCTCTCTCTCTCTCACACTATGACCTGCTGACTCTCATCTGTGGTTTCCAGCCGGACAGATAGCTTTCCGGGAGTTCCTGAGGTCTGAGTACAGTGAGGAGAACATACTGTTTTGGCTCGCCTGTGAGGAGTTTAAAAAAATCAAGACGGTCCCGGAGATGATCTCCTCTGCGAACAGGATCTACTCGGAGTTCGTCCAAACAGAAGCGCCCAGACAGGTACCTGCACGCTGCGAACAAGACGAGGCTTTCAAGGAGTTCCAGTTTTGCTAAAATGCATCAAAGTCATTGTTTGTAATCTGGTTTCAAAGGCCTTCAGTGATTCAGCGGCTGGTACAAAGTTGTGTCTCTTGTAAATCTATAGACTGACATGTTACTGTAAGCTCAGCGAAGATGATCAGAAGAGTTGCTGTAAGACGCCCCCGGGCCATGTTGTTTGATTTCAGATCAACATAGATTGCAGTACCAGAGAAAACATAACAAAGAACATCTCCCAGCCGACCCTGACTTCGTTTGATACAGCACAGAAGCTCATCTACAGTCTGATGGCCAGGGATTGCTACCCGCGGTTCCTCAAATCTGACGTCTACCAGGGACTCCTGAGGAGAACTGATTCAAGGTGACTGTTTAAGAACTGACAGCCTCCCACACGGAATCGTCTCTCCAACTCTGATCTGTCACGGCACCCTTTGATTTCGGTGTGGATAACGGGTTTATACCATACAATCCAGAGCCTAGGAGTAGCAGAAATAGCTTTTCTCAACTGGTGTGATTCAGTAGACAGTTACAGTTCAACAGAATTTAAGGCTTGTATTATACTTTATCTCTTTAATTATTCTAAGATAAAACAGTTCGTGCACTAACATGTATTTTCTCTGCCCCGCCCCATGAAGTTAATTATAAAAGAATTCCCTATTGTAAAGTATTATCAACTCTTAATCTAATTGGTCTGCTGATATATTCCAATATGCTCTGACAAATTAAACTTTTGCATGCAAATAAATGTGTGATTTGGATTCCGTCTCATTTTTATCTTGTGTGAAAGGTAGAAGGTTGGATTTCTTTTCTGTTTACAAGCAGCCTTCGATCAAAGGCTAAACGGACGCCATTGAATCGCAGCCGGGCGCGGCCCCTTTTTGAATAACATTCAAATCGCCTCCGTCCTCGTCGGAGAGGAACCGTCTGTGAAATAGAAGGAGAGATCAAACAAACACCAGATGGCAACAGAGTCAGTGAAACTGCATCAGTCTGTAAACAAGGAGACAAGGAAGGAACGCTGAGCTTTCTGCAGACACTTCTGAGGCAACTTCCCCTGGCTGAGTGATGTGTTTCTGCAACATGTCAGAGGCAGTTTGAGGCAGTTTGCTTGGTTTACATTAAGGCCGAGGTGACTACCAACCGGGTTAAAAACAACTGTCTTTAAAACTGTTTGCAAGGGTGCACGTCTGGCAGCGCAGCTTCATGTTGACAGGCGGGAGGATTCAAAGCACAAAGTGATGGAAAAGTCCCGACCCAGCTTGTTGTTCTTCATGTACATTTCGTGCAAAGGAAAAGCAGATTGAGCGGTGCAGAGCTGCAGAGATCGTTCGGGCACGCTGACATTTTAAATCTTCTTCTATGAAAAATCCTGCAAATACACAAGAGCAAAGAGCTTTGTGTGTTTTTTCTTGTGTGTGTGAATGTTTTTGCCGTGCGTCTGTTAGAAAGTGGAAGTAGGAACAGGTGGTTTTGCGTGTGACTGCCAGACAAACGTCCTGTTCTGTTTGTTTCAGTGGGATAGTCCACTCAGGTGATGCATGTCGAGAGGGGTTTCGCATGTTTGGCAGGCGACGTGCTCTGTTATGGAGACAGCTCACCACAACTTCCTCCAAGGTTACGTTCGTTGGGCATTATGAAAAAAAACAAACATGTCTGCGATAACAGTTTGTGTCTCCACAGCCACCGATCAACAGCCGCATGCGAACTGGTGACGCAAACATGACAACAACACAAAATACTTACCTCAAGTAGTTCAAGTTAAAGCTTCAGCAGAGGCTTAAAAGTATAAGGGACATGATGTCATTACATTCTCTGTTGACATTGTGCAGAGATGCATATCTGAGAGCAGGTTGACTGAACAATTGAAACAAACAACTCAATAGACGACAGCTGCAGCTGAGACTGAAGTTATCAGTCATAAAAACAGAAACTATTTCCTCCTGGAAAGTTCTGACCTACATCACACTGCAACATTTATGGTGCAGTGAATATAACACACCTTATTAACTGTTTCAGGTCAAACATGAGTGACATTGCAGAAAACCCAGCGATGGTTGATCAGCGATGGTTATAGATCTTTATTTATCCATCCAGGCTGTCAAGCCTCATTAACAAACATTTATTTTACAGGATTGAGATGTGTATATGCTTAAGTCCTGTCTAACATGGACCACTGGATGCCCACTCACTATTTATATACAGTGTCCTCCAACCCATCATGTGCAATGAAGATGGGGAACCTGATTGTTATGTACCATATAAATCGGAGGACCGTGAACTCTTGAGGCGGGATTATGTAACTTTTGCCCTTCAGCAAAGGACAATTGCTCAACAGGTGTCACAGCACCAGAAGAGGAGATGAAGCAGCTCAGTAATGCAATAATCTAATAAATTAGCCAACTGACTCGAGGGAACATTGGGAAATGTACTTTGCCATATTTTCCAAGCTAAGCTAGCTAAAGAAAACTTGAAGGTGTGGTTGTTACCGGATGCCACTTCCTCTGTATCATCAAAACAAGATCCCACCGGTGGTTCTTGGTTTGGTTTTCTGACCCATGACAGTCACATGAAAATGTTTGCACGACCTTACCAAGCCTGTGAGGTGTGTTACTACCTGTTCTTCTTAAATGGGACATTTAAAGGATCTTGTTCTTTACATGTTTCAGCAAACTGAGCCTGAGCAGTCGGTTCTGGAAGCACATTAGATTACAGTATTTGCCTAAATGTTGTTGAATGTTCCACTGCCCCATTTGCATCCCCAGAAAGTACATCAATCAATGAACCCTGCAGGTTGGAGTACAGTACAGACCAGCTGTAGCTGCAGCGAGCGCAAGCTGCGTCACACCCCCGCTTCCCCTGTTTCTGTGGTTAGCTCACAACGAAGCTCTGACGCTACACTGACCTCAAACTGACTTCTGCAACGGATATATAAGTTGGCGCCGAGCGCCTGACAGTTGTCTCACATGCCATCAGAGCAGCTTCAAAATCATCAAACAAAAACCGTAGTTCTGCATCACCGCCATGCCGGGTCTAGTCACATCACCTCCGAGACTGCTGCAGCACACGGACATGGACGCTGAGAAGAAGGAAAGAGGAAAAGACAGGTAATAAACATTCTGTTGCATCCTGCAAACATCTACCTCTGTTTGCTGATGGACCAGTTTAGTCAACGGTTTCAATAAAGTAAGTTGTGGTTTGGTTCAACAGGGCAGGAAACGGGAAGCCTCAACTTCAGGGGAGATCGTCTCAAGCTGCTTGTACCGAGAGGTAAGTGAAGAAGAGACGGTTAATCGGCAATGTTTGATGTGTAGGTGGTTTTAATGACATTGTATTCGTCTTTTGCAGGCTTTGTTTCGAGGACATGTCCCAGTGGACGCAATCACTAGACAGACTTTTGGCATCAAAATGTAAGTTTATTACTTAATTGAGATCTAATGAATTACAAGTTCTCTCTCCACACTGGCTAACAGCAGCTTCTTCCTTTTGTTTTAGATGGAGTGAAGATATTCCAGGCCTTCTTGAAGTCAGAGTTCAGTGATGAAAACGTAGAATTTTGGTTGGTGTGTGAGGAATACAAGAAGATCAAGTCTTCATTCAAGCTCACCTGCAGAGCAAAGAAGATCTACAAACGCCACATTCAAGCAGAGGCGCCGAGAGAGGTAATCACCACTTCATGACAAGTCAACGGATGAATGTTGGAATGCATGTCATCCGTACAACTTTATTAATTATCGACCTTTATCATCTTCTGCTGCTTAAGATCAACATTGATCACAAGACCAGAGAGCGGATCGGACGAAATATGAAGACACTCAGCACGGAGTGCTTCGATGACGCCCAGAGGATCGTCTTCGGGCTGATGGAGAAGGACTCGTACCCACGGTTCCTCAGGTCTGACATCTACATGGCTCTACTGGACTCCTTCTCTGAATCAGAGAAGATGTAGAGAAAACACAAAGCAGATCCATTGTGTTTGTAGAGTTTGAAAATGACCCCCAAGAGCTGTACGGCCTGTCGGAAGCAGTGCCGACAGGATCGACGTGTCGTCTTGGAAGAACCGGCTGGTCATTCTTTAACAGTAAAACACCGAGTTCGTCACTCGGTGGCGTCCATCACCCCTTTGGACCGCATTAAAGACGCAGCTCTGTAGTGAAGCAGTTAAAGTGTCTGCTGAGACACAGCTGGTAGGACGTAAAGTGACGGGTACAGGGGGAAAGTGGCTGCAGTCGTACGGTAATCGACAGGAGATGAAGAAGCAAATTGCTTTTTATGCAGTTGTGCCACCGTAATGAGTGGAAATCCCGGGGACTCTGTGAGAGACGCCAGGAAGTGGACGCGGTGCAGAACACACAGGAAAGATGCAAGTGCATGAGTGGGCGTCTACGTCCGGCACCGTCTGAAGTTATTGGTATCTCACTAAAGAAATGGTACCGTCACAGTGAATGTTTCAGCTGAACGCCTCCACAGCCTGTGAAAACATTGTGGATGGAACTTTTATTGTGGAGTTTGTAAATATTAAATAAAGAATTTTCAATATGGAAGTTGCCTTTGTTATTGTCAGACATGAGGTCAGCGTCACCTTAATAGCATCTTAATCACTAAATAATTCATTCATGCACACACCCATTAATTTATATATGATTTATATGATATATGATTAATTATTAATTCATTAATATATAAAGTATTTGCCAGATTGCGGCTTCAATAAGTGTATAAAAGTTCAGGGCTTCTTGTGTTGAATCTACAGCTTGTAATGTGTGTGTACTACGCAGAACGTATTCATACGTCTTCTTACATGGGTTTATTTTTTTCTTCTCTCTCATGCGTCATTAGCCTGACGTAGTTGTGATTATGTTTCAACTCCTTCCCACCATCCTCTGATTCATTCAGCCCGTTGTTTCACCGCTCTGCAGACGCGTTACCGAGTCGGCCTTTTATCATCGTAGCGCTCAGACGAGCCCTTCGATAAACCGTTCTAACTTAATGGTGCAGAAAGTATTAAAACAGAAAGTACATTGATATCAGAGCAACACAAAAAAAAAGGAAGATACAGTGTGGAAATCCAACGGGTATCAGTCCGATAGAGGTTGCAAATATCAGGAGGAAGTGTGAAGACCCGACTGCTGCACCACATCCTCTTTTGATATCACTTGTACATTCCTGTGTCTCAACACACGCACCCACACACACACACACACACACACACACACACACACACGGTTTCATTTGCTCTGCTCTCTGTAAAGCAACCAGATTCACATGATACAATAGTAAGAGGTCCCATCAGAAAGTGAATCCTTCTTGTAATGAACCTCTATCTTCTGAAGGGCTCCACCATCCACTGCACTCAGTCAAGCTGAATAAAAAGCTGATTTAAACCAATTAGGTGAAGTAGCCGAGTGTGTCATGAGACCGAGGACGTCATCTGTTCTGGCCGCATGGGCCCGTCCACAGGAGGTCAGTGGATGTCGGCCTACGAGACGCTTCGTGAGGACAAAGGATGCTCTGTCCCTTTAAAAGGAAGCTTTGTTGCTGGAATGTTTCGTAGCAGGTGAAGAATGTTTCAAAATGGGGATTTTAAAAGATAAAAATCTGTTTCGTCAAACATGGTTGTTTATTTCATTCAGTCCTTATCTGAAGGTCGGTTATTTTAAAAGGTCAAATGAGCTCTTAAAGAGTCGGATGCAGCAAAACAACTCATACAGAGAAAGAAACAAATGTGTTTCATTTTCTGTCTCGTATTCACAGCAGGGGAAATGTGACAGAGACACGAGGAAGATATTGAAATAGAGTTAACTTGATCGGAGAACACATGTTATCACGAAGCATTAAACATCTCAGATATGCATTAGTCCATAATATATATTCAGTACGAGGACAAAGGTCAGGGTTCAAATGTATTAAATCTTTTCCAGCATGCATTAGTGGAGTACAGCTATAACCTGGAAACTTAGAGAGAATCAGATGCTACGGTCTTTGAACTGTGAGCGGAATAATATAGAAACACTGAAGATGCATGTTCATGTTTAACCCGATACTACGTTTGTCAACCACTGAACCGCAGTCCTGAGGTGAGCTGCACACGAGAGGCTGTCAAACTGCCAGAGCTTTACTGTGTAGACTATAAGGTGTGAGTGTCTGAGACGATCCATGCCAGCGTTAGATAATCCAACATGACGGTCACAGCCACCATAAATATTCTGGTATTGTTCCTATTTCAAGTGAAACAGGAGTCAAGTGCTGCTGTCGCTGCTCATGCAGGTCCCTGCACGGCTCTGAGCCGCAGCAGGTTTATTAAAGACTGCAGCAGAAAGGTTCACCGCTTTGCTCAACTTAAGGAAGGATACTCACTCAGTAAGAGAGCTTTGCAATTTAAAAGCTAGTCGACTAATAGAGACACGGCTGAATAAATGTAACAAACAATAATTATCTGTCGAGATAACAGTTTGAGATGATCTCACCATCCCAGGTCACATGGATGAGGTCATTAACAACAAGGCCCTCAAGTGCTTCCTTATCTCTGCTGATTTATCTTCATACATTTATTTATTTGGCCACAGTGTGTTGATTTGGAGATCTCTGCCTTGGTGTTTAAAGGACAGGGCTCCTCTGTGCTTCACATACTGGCTCCTTTTTTAAATCTTGACAAATCTCCTCTGTCAAATCCAGGCCTTGGATTATTGGGTCAGTCTACAGTTGTGGGCGAAAATAAAGGGAGATTGATTCTATGGAAAGCTACTGGAAGTCCATCTGATGCCTCTTTGACAGCTTTTAACTTCCTTAACAAAACGATGTAAAAAAACATCTTATCTAACAAACACAATTCAAAGTGTCTGACTACTGTTACGCCGTAATATCTTCATACCATTAGTCTGTCCTGCTCCACAGTCCTGAATTCCTTTTCTTTTGTTTCTTTACATCACATAACTAGATGTTAGACAAGATTAAGCCTTCATCTCGCTCTCCATCCTCTATGATATCTACGAACCACCTGTCCCTTCCAACCGGTTCTATTGTTCAACAACCAGATTCAGACCATCCTCCTATAAGCGTGTGTCCAACCTCCGTATCTTTTCAAAGCATGTTACCATAAACTGCATTCCACAGAAAAAGCTCTTCTTGAAGTCACATATGACACCGTGACGGCTGCAGATGACGGGAATATCTCATCATTGGTGTAACTGGACCTCGGCTGTGCTCTTTATACGACCAATTATTTGAGGGCTAAGGGAACTTTTACATTTAGGTCTCTTATCACCATCTGAACATGCTGGGAATAATTGGTGACAGTCCTCCAATAAAGAGCTTTCATTAATAACAGTAATGGCCGAACGTAATGCCGACCCATTAACAGTAGTTTTTCTCCTGCATCAATCAGTGGAGGACTGATTGCTGCAGGACTCTGAGGGTCCCAATTATGTGCGATTACAGGAGTTTTAACTGGGTACTGGATGCTAATAGTGCTTTCATAAAAGGTGTGAGGTAATTTTAGTGTCCAATGCAGTTTCACATGTCTTAGGTGATGTACTGAAACAAAGACATCACTTATTAGAAAAGTAGAAAACTGGTATCAAAAGTTCAGAGATATTCTTACATTCACTACTTGATTCAACGATCACTCAGTATCTTTATGTCTTTCTAAAAGGAAGTAACACTCCTCATATATAGTGCATGCTCATACACTGCAACAAACATTTGTCCAGCCTCCACTGTTGGTCCAATATGTTCATAATGACCCAATTAACTATGAGGAGTTAAGTGCTTTAAGAGCAGTGATTACATTTAACTCTCAGTGGCACATAACTCCATTCAGTTCATTACTTGATCTTCCTCTTAATGGTACTTTTACTGTTACAGATACTTCCTGATAAACACACCGGATGCGACTTGGTGTAGGCGACATAGCATCCTCATTTCAGTGGCAGGCCGAAGGTCCACAGCAGTCTGTGTGTGGTCGTTGTGGTATCACGACGCCGTCCTGTTCAATAATTCATGTTCACATTCTGTTTACTGAAGAACACATTAACTCACGAACCGTGATGGTGAGAGTTTACAAGTTTAGTAAAAGAAAATCTCCTTAAATGAGTTCATTGATTTACTGCATGACGTACAAGCCAATTTCACAACTCAAATTCCAGTTATATATACAAACTTCATGGACTTGCTATTTATATGTAAAAATAAAAGAGGGAAGAATTACTAGAACTGCAATGGTGTCTCTACTCTCTAGAACAATCCCACTGAATCGCATTGTCTGATGCACCACAGACTATAAACCCATTAAATCTAGAAACTCATGACCACATGACTTGAGACTAAGAATAGCAAAGACTTGAATGCTGAGCTGAAGGACGTAGAGAATGGACGACTTTCAACAGGCTATGTAATGCTTTTAAGCATGGACAATGTGAGGAGGGGTTTGATATACAGAAAGGTTTTGTTCTATAGTTAATCATTAAGGAAGAGCACAAGGTATGACGTACTTAGTGTTCACATGGCTCTTTCTGATTATGCAATAAGGCTGCATGACACACACAATTTAAAAATAGCAAGACACAAGGAAGGAGGTTGCAGGAGCCTGTGCCTCAGGGTGAAGTGTGACGTCTTGAAATCAATGACGGATTCCATTATGGGATTGGCCCTCATCAGCAACAAGAGCCAGTCTGGATCTAGTAGGGAAGCTGTGAGGCTGCTAATGGAAGGGAAATCGTAAAAGTATTCTTCATAGGATACTTCAGCATTATGCATACTGAGGAATACCTGCAAATAATTCACAGAATAGGGGATATAAGTCAGATTTAAAAATGAATGGTGTCTGTAAAACAACCTCTCTGGACCTCCAAGACACAAAGAGAATGTAAGTACAGTGTGACTTGTTTGTCTTCTATCCTTCTTTTAAACTTGTTTTTGTTTCATGCGCCTGTTTTACAATTCCTGTTGTTGCTCTTCTGTAGACAGAATGTATGGAAATCCAGAATAAATGACTTCATTCAGGATCCTTTAAAGTGGAGGAAAATCAACAGGTGATTTTTTAAATCATACTACGTTAATGTGCTGTCAATGTATATATATATAAAAAATGCAAAGCAAACAAACAAGTTTCTGTTTTCTCTCTCTGCAGACACGCTACAAATGCAACGCGTCGAGTGGGAGAATCTCTTGAGACAGTCCTTTCCCAGAGATGTAAGTTCCATCTGCGAGAGTGATACAAAATGAATACCATACCATCATTTTCTCTATAATGAGGTTATGCTATCCTGTGTTACAGGTGGACAAAACGCTTTTAGGCTGTTCCTAAAGTCGGAGTTCTGTGAGGAGAACTTGGACTTTTGGCTTGCCTGTCAAGAGTTCAAAACCTTGGATAGTCTGGAGGAGCTAACAACAAGAGCAGCACAAATCTATGAAGAGTTCATCAGAGCGGAGTCACCTACACAGGTAAAAACAAACTGTATGAGATGATTGAATCTCAAACCCGAACAGAAACAGACTAAAAAAAAGCCAATTTAGTTTGCATATGAGCATTAAGCAGTGTAGTTGTAAACCACATCAACCAAAGATTTCCAGCTGTGGTATGGTGCAGGTGCACTAACAGTACAGTATGTGATGCACAGTCAATGTCTTGAATGAAACACCAGGCAACGTCTGCTTTCAGTAGTTCAGTAATACTATCCATGTCTCTGCAGGTGAATTTAGATTTCTTCACAAAACAAGTCATCTGCCAGAACCTGCAGCACCCAAGCCCATCTTGTTTTGTTGAGGCACAAAAAAAAATCTATAGCCTAATGGAGAATGGCTCCTTCCCACGCTTCATTCAATCGGAGCAATACAAAGTCGTATTTGGTGCAGCTTCTAAGCAGAGAGGCCTTGGGAAGCACAGAAAGGCCTTGAGGATAAAGAGCACCGGGGATCTACCACCTCATGAATCGAAACCAATCAGCCTGCACAGTGAGCTCTACCTTGTTCATGGACTCACACCATACATGATGATGGTCTAAAGCGTTACAAAGCTACAGGTTGGAATGCTGCAGTTTACAGACATTGTGCAGACACTTCCCCTTTCCCTCAGGATCCCCAAACAACATGAAGTTTCACCAGAGTGGCAGTGAATTGAAGGCTGAATCAGCCTACATCTGGAATGTAAACTTTATTAATCATGATTCTATGCAAGTGGAATGCACTTCAGGACATATTTGTGAATGAATTTGTACTTATATATTTTTATAATGATTATGAATGGTCTTGTTATGTGTGTGTGCATCATGAACATCCCAATAGCTGTGTTCTTATTTCGGTAAACTGAATAAAGACAATCTGTATTTTCATTGTGACCACAGTTTGCCTTCTACTGCCACCCAGTGGTTACTCGGAAAGCCTGCAATCAATATTACATTTGAGTTTAAAACAAATATTGTTATAAACAGATGATTTCATTATTTATAATTATAGTTGTATTATTGTTTTATTTATGTAGACTATGTGAAAAATCCCTGAATTATTCTCCACTTGTTGTCAGACACTCACTAGAAAACCAAAAGATTTGGGTCAAGTGTCCAACTGTTAATATATCATATATTATATCTTCACTAAATCTATTCAGTTTTAGTGTATTTAGATAAAAGATTAGCTTTAAAAAACAGTGCATTGTTCTTAAAATACTTACTTACTTAATACCTTTTGTCAGCATTGATTCAGTACTCAACATCACTACCATCTTCTTCTTCTTCTTTTTCTTCTTCTTCTACTCAGTGCTTATAGCCTATCGTGGTATTTCTCATCTGATCATACAGATCATAGATAAAAAAAAGAAGATGAGGGTGATCTCTCATGACATCAATCATGAACTATTATGCCTGTGTTGGAGCAATTTTATGCTAACAAAGAAACCAAAAATAAAACCATAAATGAAGGACCAGTCAAGCTATAATATTTTTTGCTGAGACAGGGATGAGGTGAGGAGTTGCAATCTCCAATCTCACCGCTAGTTGTCACTAGATCCACTTGGTCTCCTTTTATGGCAGAACATATATTTATTCGACATTAAAATCAGAATCATGAATGATGTCATTTCCATTCCCGATATATTCCCCTAATGCTTGTTCTTGCACAATGAAACTTGTAATTTCCAGGCAAGAAACCCAATTGAGCCTGCACGGCACCAGGTCCTGGTTCTACGTCATGGAAGCAGCGAAAAGATGATGTTGTTGACAGGTAGCGAAAGAGGGAGAAAGAGACTATGTCAGTGTAATGCAAGCTGTCAGCAACTATGATTTTACAACAACTCCTGTGAGTTCGGATAGAGAGACAGCAAGCTCAAATCGGTCAAACAATGTTAAAAGTGGTGCGGTACTATCCTGGAAAATGTGTATGACTTTCAGGCTCGACAGGTGATTTGGGAGAAGTGACTGCTCTCAGTTAGCTTACATTTACTCCGTATGGTAACAAGAGAAACGCAATGATTTATTTTGTAAATTACGTCTCATCAAACAATAGTCATATAAGACTCGAAAAGTAAGTTTGGGTGCGTACACCCCCACTCACCCACCCGTCTCCCCCACTGTGTCTCTCCCACTGTGTCTCTGTGTGATGGTACTCTGTATCCCAGCTTCCATCGCGGCGTTGGCGAGTTATCCCACTGACCGTCAGAGGCCTTTTGGCATCTAGCTAAATCGAAAACCTGAAAGCCGGTGCACTTATAGATTCTGGTGAGTTTGTGCTTATGTCGTGTAATTGTTTTGTGGATTTTAACTGGCCGGCATTGCACATTGTGTGTTTAGTAGCAAAGCCAGGCGAGAACCGTGGAGCCTCCGAGTCCAGCTTTCCGGTGGTGTGCCGTCAGTTTGTGGTCATATGAGACTGGATACCATCTAGCTGAACATGAGAGACATTACAAGTGGATTCAGTTTATTTTGCTCCATGCATACCTATGTACCTAGATAATGTGTATTTAACACAGTCAACCAGAATAGATAGGTCAGCAAAGCTACGTAACTTAACTCGCGTTCCCCAAACTGTTTTCCTTTGCTAGCCGAACTAACTTAGGTTAGTTAGCAAACATGAACTGGCAACTTAAGCATTCGTATGATCGACTAGCTAAATAGCAGTTAAGTAAACATTGGTTGTGCCAACAATTTCTATCATTTCCTATTGAAACCCCAGAGTGGCTTGTATCTGTTATGTGTATCATCATGTCCTTAATCGGTTTTAAGCTATTTCTAACACGAGCCGATGAGTTACTTTATTATATCGTTAGTGAAGTGAGCATGATTCTCAGTTATTGAGGGTGTCAGGGTTGCAATTGATGGACAGCAGTTTTCTTCAGCTCAATGTTCACATCGCGTTTCGGCCTCTGCACATTTGTAAGGTCTGCAGTTTCAGTGGTGCTTAATCCAATCTCACAACAGTGCCCTCTGTGGCAGATGGTACTTTATTATTTCTTATAGAAGAACGTGGTTGTCATTGTAGCCAGTGAATAGAAAACTTCAATTCCCTGTCACAACTTACTGTTTCAGGCGGCCCTCCTGTCACAATGGAGCCATCAGGAAGTTCTACATTAGATCCGACCAACCATACCCTGAATTCAACAGGTGGTGCTTGTCTATGGGAAGTCAGCAATAAGACCAGGCTGTGTCGCTTCCTCTGCTATGGCTCAGAGGAAGACATATACACTGCCAGAGAGGAGGCCCGTGTCAGCCTGGAGAGCGCTGGAGCCCTTATTTCCTTGCTTCAAGAGGGCCAAGGTGCTGAGGTGGTGGAGCAGATAAAACGGTTCTCTCAAGATGGGCGAGCTGTTAGACTGGGACCCACCTTCTTTGCCTTGGCTTTGTGCTCCCAGCACTCTGAGCTGAAGACCAGACAGGCAGCGTTCAAAGCCATGAGGGAAGTTTGTCGGGACCCTGCACATCTGTTGTCTTTCATCCAGTACAAGAAGGATTTGAAAGAGGGCATGAAGTGTGGAATTTGGGGACGAGCGCTGAGGAAATCGGTGTCTGACTGGTACAATGAGCAAGATGCCGTAAGTCTGGCCGCGTCTGTGACCAAATGTAAACAGAGAGCGGGATGGTCGCACAGGGATATACTCAGGCTCTCTCACACCAAACCAGCCCACGAAGGTAAGAATACATAAACTCACATTATATACGGCCATTTACAGGTGATGGGAAACATAATCCTTCTTTCATTGCAGTAAGGGACATGTAGGCAAATGTATTATTATTTCAATTCATTGTTTGTAACAGCAGTACTAATGTCTTCAACAACCACAATGGCCATTTGGTTGAATTAACACCCATTATGTTTAAAAAGAGATTATATGGTTTACATTTTTTTGCACTTTCATTATGATTTGATCATTTTGTTTCACTCGTTTTTTTTCTGGTGATTGAAAAAAGACAACGCTGGTAAGACAACGATGGCCTTGTTTGTTTTTTGCTTTCAGCAATTGCCCTGATCAGCAAATATGTGTCAAAGGGATGGGCAGAGGTCCAGGTTGCCTACGCAGATAAAGAGAACTCAGAAGAGGTTGTCAAAGTGCTTTCATATCTTGAAGTGGTGGAGAAGGTCAAGCACAGCTGTGATGAAACAGAGGTCGTTAATTTAATAGAGGAACACAAATTGGAGAGGGAGCAGATTCTGACAGACCACCTGAGGTCCAAACAGGTGAGTGTTTTAAAATCATCTTTCAGTGTTGAGATTTGTTTAATTTTACATGCTGTAACTGTCTAATTCTTGATTGTCTAATTTGTTGTCTTTGTTCAAGGCAAATAACATTGAATCGTTTGTAATTATATGTAACTTATGACTCTGATGAGATGTTTATGTTTTTGAGGTATGGAGGGCATTGTTGAAGAAAATGCCTCTCCAATCAGTGCTAAAGATCTTAGGTAAGATGACTGCAATCAAAGTTCTTGAACCAGCGAGTTCAGAAACACAGGCGCTGTGCGATAGAATCCAGAGCGAGACAGAACTAAAGAAGGTTTGACCTATAGATCTTACTAATTATTAACTGTTGTGATTTTAGCAAGTAGTCAGTATTTAAGTCCTGTCTGTTTGGAAATCACCAGGCAAAGATCCACCCTTTCAGCATACTCCTGGCTTCCGAAAACTACAAAAGAGGCCAAGGCTATCAGGGTAAAACAAAATGGGAACCTGACAGCAGCATCCACAAAGCTATGGATTCTGCGTTCTACAAGAGTTTCATGGTAGGTTGTGGACACAGTATATTCATGACTTCTGACATCATTAAAGAAAACAGCCGCTAACACAAAAAACTATTGTTCTGCTGCTTTTTCCCAGAATGTGGAGCCGGTTGGTAAATGCTTTGTCCTGGCAGTGGATGTGAGCACATCGCTGAGCAGCGTTGTCCCAGGGACGTCGATCAGCACAGCCGTCGCTGCTGCAGCAATTACCATGGTAAGATAAGATATCCGAGCTCGAAAACTACCCAGTGTGTTCGCAGTTATTGTGCAATCGGCAACAGTGATTGAGCCGGGTTCAGGCCATCCCTGTCTATGGAGGGAAGCAGGGGCAAGGAATTGGCCTGTTGACACTTACCATGGATTCCTGCAAGATTTCTTCCCTCCAATCTGCAGCATTGTGTGACTTAATGAGAGAGAGCATCTCATGATGTCGTGCTTTCCTTTTGTCTGCCAAAGGTTTTTGCGAGAACAGAAGCAGACGTACACGTGATGTCCTTCTCTGAGGGAGCTTTGGTTCCGTGCTCTATTTCTGCTGACATGTCTCTCGCAGAAACAACAGCCGAACTTGTTAAGGTGAGGGCTTTATAAATCCAAGAATAATTGAAATGATTTCTTACATCAGGACATTTTATGTCCGACTGTAACGACACAGTATCAGTCACCGCGTGTTCATCAGGTACATGTCAGTCATTGTGTAGCTGTCTAGCCATTCAGGTCACATTACGTATGTTGCTCTTGAGCCCTGACCTTACCACTTTACATGTTGTTCCAGATCCCGGGAGGAAGCACAGACTGCTCTCTTCCCATCAGCTGTGCCACAGAGAACAGTACAGCTGTAGACATTTTCATCATTCTAACGAACAACCCGCTGTGGAAGATAACTGCCAACCCGGTGGAGTCTCTCAAGAAGCACAGACAAGTACCTTCATGTATTCATTCATATGTGCTCAGGGACGGGAGTTAATGAATGTGCTTTCAGAGGATGATTGTTTTTGAAAACAGGATTACACATGCGGTACACATTGGGCAGAATCATCTGCAAATTCATGGATCCCGAATTAATCAGACAAATGGAAAGAGGTTATTTTTCATATTTACATCAAAGCTGAAACCTTGGAAATCAATTTCTAGAATGATCTTATTATACTAATTATTAGGTGCATTTCTCAATTGTATACTGTTTATTCTAGACCAATATCATGTTCTATTAATGCATTACAGTGACTGAACTAGTCAATCAGTATCAAACTGATCTTGTCCAAGTATCATGTACAAAGACTGTAACTGGAATTTCTATTACGCGAAAGACTTCTAACAATGTCACTGGTTTCCCTAAAAATCCCAATATTGCATTAAGTTTTTCTTGTTGAGGCAGAATAATTAAGTAATTTTGAGCATACACACACAAGATTGTTCTAAAACCAATAAACAATAAAACCTTTTTTTTATTTTCTCAACAGAAAACAGGAACCTTTTCCAAGTTGGTGATGTGTGGGCTGACCTCCATCGGACACACCATCGCAGACAAAGAAGACAGGGGTTTACTGAGCATCTGTGGCTTTGACCTCGGAGCTTTTAGTGTCATTCGTAACTTAGCCGAGGATCTGATGTGATAAAGTAATTATCTCATGTCGAGTACCCTGAAGAAGCACCATCCAAAAGATGGTGACAAGAACAATTCAACTATTTCCTTTTGTATTTCATGACTTAAAAATTGATAAAGTGTCCAGCAGGCTGAACAAAAATGTTATGTGCATATATTTTTCCCGATTTAAAAAGGACGTGGTAAGACATGATATGCGATTATATATCCTGCTGTCAAGAGTTTAAGCACACATATCAAATTGAATGAAGTAATGTGACCTTCGACACTGATGAATGATAATGTTCTGTAAACAGTGGCTCCATAGACACACATACAACCACGGCTTTGCAGTGCAACAATGGCTGGTTTCAACCGTTTTCTTATTCTAATCGATCTTATTCTTATGAATAAGAGCACGATAAAGAAATGTTAGATGGCCTATATCGTATCCGTTTCACACAACGAAAACGTGTTTGATGTTTACCAGCATGGCAAATTGGCTGGTGGTGTTTTCGAACCTCATCAATGAGTCTCTCTGCCACGTTGAATATTACGCCCTGTGAATTATGATTGATTTTGATGTTTGTTTCTCAGTGTTTCTCATTCATCAAATTGGTGGTTTGGACTCTGTGCAACTCAACCACTGAAACAATTTGTTATGTTAAACCCCAAAAACAGTTCTTCCTTGGCCCACTGAATAAGATTGAATAAGAGGAACCGTGTACGACAGAATGTTAGAAACTAAGTGCAACCGTAGGTTCATTGTAAGGGGATTTACTGTTTCTAGGATGTGTGCATAATTTGAGTTAGCAGGTTGGATGTGATGCTAGAGGCCTTTTTAATTGAATGCCTATCCCTCTGTTTCATTTAGCATTGGTATTACTCATTTACAGGTATACTCTAACATTAAAAGTAAACACAAGACCTGGCTATTCTGTTACATTCTGTTTAAGATATTAATGCCTAGAATTGCCTTTACATCTGTTATATCTCGGGGTATATGGGTTATGCTTTATTTTAGATTTTCATTTGTCTTGACAATGATGCTGAGGTTTGACACTACGTCAGTTACTGTAGATTGGAAAAATGGACTTGATATTTTAGTCTAAATTCTATGCATTACATTTGGTATATGACAGTGTTGTTTTGTCCAAGAAGGACAAATCATAGTTATATAGCTTTTTACTGAATCTACTAGCACAGTAGTGTTTCTGTATTTTCTACCCCCCTAGAATAATATGAAATTAATGTAATTTTTCGAAAGCATGTAACAGTAGAGATATTAAATACAGAGCTTTGTATTTCTTTAAACTCAGAATAAACATCATTTTGGTGATAGCGGCCAATTCGTTTGGGCAAAGAATATCAATACCACTAATGTTGTCGCTAAAAATAATTACTGTAATTAAGGACAGTATTCACATTAATTTTGTCAACTATCTCCCACTCTGGTGTAACTGAGCTTTTAGAGAGAGAAAAGTACACTCCTGACCATGTTACTGTGAAATATTTTTGTCCAGCACCGTAGTCATTTTCAGTTTGAAGTCGGTGTCCACTGGCTTTTCTACCCAAAGTGCTATAAACATAAAGTATGTGTAAATATGATTGTTGATGCAATATTTGTAGTTAACAGTCTGGCAGAACACATTGTTATTATGAGCTATGGTAGTTCAGTCTTCAGCTGTCATTCCTTTCCATCATGTTTGTTGTGTACATTTTGCTTAACATGTAAGTATTTGACTGTAGTGGCAATATAAACCCTTAATAAACACTTTGCTGCTCTATAAATACTGTTGTGTCTTTAACCTTACAGGTTAAAAATAACTGCCCATGGAAGTGTCCTTGACAAAACCAGGGACTATGAAAAGCACTTTGGTTTTGCTGAGAAACTTTAAAGTAGGAATTAGGCTTATTATCGGCGATATATACATAACACCCCTGGGTAAATTCTGTTAACTCGTTACAACGCTCCTGCAGCCAAGGTCAAATCGGTTTTAAGAGTTTAATTCAGATCAGGCATCCTGCGAGGCCACAACATGTTGATAACTGGGGGCCTGAACACAACACAATTCTACATCAAGACAAGTGAAGATGGCGGATGTGTTGAGTGTTCTCCGTCAGTACAACATCCAGAAAAAAGAAATCGTCGCTAAAGGAGATGAAGTTATATTTGGAGAGTTCTCCTGGCCAAAAAATGTCAAGACCAACTACATAATCTGGGGGTAAGTCATTGTTTCATATATCTACAAATGGCTTTTGGAGGCCTGCAGTTAAAGCTCATCTGTGCCGTGTGCTGCTAGTAACATCGGATGGCTAGCCAGCTACCAGATGCTAACCTAACTCTAACGCTACTCGTAAGGTTAATGTTACTGCAGACTGGATACACTGTGGTTAGTTTAGTGTTATACTTCAGAAGACCACAAGATCGTAGGGCCCATTGAGGTAGCCTTTATGTCTGCCAGTTTATGTTTTGCAAACTTAAAATTGGTTTATGAAAGATGCACAGCTAACGTCAAACTTGCGGCGATGTTGTGATGCTACACACTGAGCGACGTTAGCAGGCGCCGAGTTGTGTTCAGACTCATCCAGGAATCCAGTGACTCCAGAGAAAAGTGTGTGTTTACAGGAACTAGTTAACGACAGCAATGACTATAAAGTAATTGTGTTTTTAATGGTAATTGCATGAAAAAGGGGATTCTGCACCTGGCAGAAAGAAATTACACAAGGATTGAGTGTGATTAGCTAGCTGTTGATTTTATCTGTTGCTCCTTGTGAAATATTCCTTCATGTGACATCTATGTAGGGTTGCAGCGATCCACCGGTCTCAAGCTAACATACGATTATCATACAATGTAACGTTACATATGCTTTTCGACGGTAGAGAAAAAATGTATCTGGACGAGAATATGACACGCGAATCCCCTTTGCTCCTCACCTTATCTTCATATGGTAGACTTTGTACACATCCTTCTATGAAAAATGGTTTCAAGTCTTTATTTTAATTCCTTTAAGAGTCCTTATAAGTGAGCGTTGATAGAAGCATAATTGTGTGAGACAGTGAAACCGTGATATTTTCTGAGACACAAAAAATGTCATACCATTGTATCTTAGTGAGATGAGTGTTTCTTTGCTTTGGTTAAATAACTGTTTTCCCTTCTCTTTGCCTGTTTATTGTACCATCAGAACTGGTAAAGAGGGCCAGCCCAAAGAGTACTATACTTTGGATTCTATCTTGTTCTTGCTCAACAATGTGCATCTCCCACATCCGTCCTATGTGCGAAGAGCTGCAGTAAGTGTTGTTGAATACCTATTGACATGATAGTGCATGTACTCGTTTTTCAGCATATTTTATGTTATCTTTTATGTTATGTTTATGTTGTGAATGCTTGTGACATTTGTTTCTCACATTTTCCTATAGACAGAGAACATCCCTGTTGTTAGAAGACCTGATCGAAAGGGCTTGCTGTCGTATCTCAATGGAGACAGTTGTAAGTAGCAGCTGTGTGTACCCATGTAGTGTTATTTAGAATTATTTTCCACATGTGCACTCAGCATAATGAAACCATCAACTTGTTTTCTTATATGTTCTGATACACTTAAACATAATCCATTGTTAATGCCCTTCAGTTGGGAATGTTAATCACGTTTCTAATTTTGTCTATTCCCAGCGACATCGACCAGTATTGACAGAAGTGCGCCCATAGAAATAGGTTTGCAAAGGCCGACACAAGGTAAGTTCACACTTTATCTATACATGGGCTTTAAAGAGCCAATAACACTGGTTAATAACATTTGGTTTTGTCAAAATAGATTATTAAAAAATGCGTAAGCGGGTTGTCCGACAGAAATAATAATCTGTGAAGAACAACTAGAAGTCAGATTTTTAGTGATCAAGTTACTCAATAAGGAATCGTTTCAGCCCTGTGCCAAATTATAAGTTATTGTGACATCCCTAGTCTGTGTATGACCAAATGACCCCTGCACAGTGAGGTGATAGCATTGTTTTGTTCTTCTTTTAGTTAAAAGAGCAGCTGATGAGGTCTCTTCTGAAGCCAAAAAACCAAGGATTGAGGTACAGTGACATTAATTCACTTCATGTAAGCGACCAAACACCTACGATATGGTGTGTTGTTTTGTGGTTTGCTAATGGGGTGTATAATGCTTTCATCCTAAGGATGAGGAACGAGTGCGTCTGGACAAGGAGCGTCTGGCTGCCCGTCTCGAGGGCCACAAAGAGGGCATCGTACAGACTGACCAGATCAGGTATATTTTCTTATCCCCTTTCCACCAATGGGAACCTAGTGTGAGTTCTAGGCTGGTTCTAGTGCCAGTTCAGAGTATGGTCATCTTGCGAACCTTCTAAGAACCAGTTTGCTTTCCGACATGTTAGAGGGCCACCATAGAGCCACGGCATTACATCACTGTATATATCTCCACTTCCCCATCTAGAGCTGAAACAACACAATCAGCTGAGTGCATTATCACTCCTGGCTTTGTGAACCTAGGTTGGCATCAAACATGACTGTTTGGCTGTTTTTTCATCTCCTTTGGATTATGTAGACTAGATGCTGCACCAGGAATGGCCGATTTGTGTCGTACACGATAATACTGCTATAATTATTAATATGATGTTTTTGTGCAATATCGGCCATCCAATTGCTTTACTTTTCTTTAAAAATAGTGGTCCCAAAGTTTTGTTTGCAAGCATGCCAGCCAAGTAATTACTTTATATAAACACCTGCGCGTTCCTCTAGCTATTTTAAGAATTTGAACCGTTCTCCTGCTCCTCCAGATCCCTGTCTGAGGCCATGTCGGTGGAGAAGATCGCAGCCATCAAAGCCAAGATTATGGCCAAGAAACGCTCCACCATCAAGACCGATCTGGATGATGACATAACCATGAAGCAAAGAAGCTTTGTGGATGCTGAGGTGGATGTCACCAGAGACATTGTCAGCAGAGAGAGGGTGTGGAGGACAAGGACAACCATTCTCCAGAGTACTGGAAAGGTCAGAGTTCACTTAAAGCTCATTTTAAAATCTTACAAACCTTTTGTGGGAAGACAATGAACTGAAAACAGGTAAAATTTTACTTGAATGTCCTGAGTCAGCCTCACTCTCTAACACACATGAAATTGTGACACAATTTGTCACAATTTTCTGATGATTTATAGAGCAAACAATCGTGGAATGAATCGGCACATTAGTCAGTAATGAAAAATCGCTTTCGTTTCATCCCTCGCACAGTCCGAATGAACGACACTGTGCAGCGGTGGACTTTCGAATGTGAAAGTAAACTGTTTCATGTTAAACATTATTTTCAAATTGGACTGAAACGAGTGGACTGCACTAGTTCCTACTGGAAACAAATTGCACACTGTCATTTTGAGAAGCACACAAGACCATGTTTTTGGGAGGAACTCAAATTCCAAACCCAGTTTGTGATATTGTTTCATACCAGACCTTGAGGACAAAAGCCTTTATTGTGAGGTAAACACAAACAGCCCAAATGTTTAGCGAGTTGAACATTTGGACCAATAGATGGCAGAAAAAAACACTTTTTTAAGTAAATCCGGTAAACAATTTTGTACATTTCATTAAATGTGTCCCTCTATTGCTCCTCTGCAGAACTTTTCCAAGAACATCTTTGCCATTCTTCAGTCAGTGAAAGCCAGAGAAGAAGGGCGAGCACCAGAGCAAAGACCAGCACAAAACACTACTCAAGTGGTAAGAACATCGTTCTCTGTCCACTTCATGTACGTTATATACTTCACTTTCTTTATGTCTTCAAGGTTGTTTCAATTAAACCATGGATGTGTGAAGAGTACAGTTTGAGTACTAACAGCTCAGAAGGTCTCACCCATGTGTTTGCTCATGTATGTTTGAATACTTGACTAGACAAACCATTGACAGACTACATTGCTTTAAACCTGAAGTTTTTGTAGAAAGCCAGTAGGTAAAATAAGCGCAAGGCTATTAAGTTTTTGTCAGACATGTCATTACTTGTTGAATAATCTCATATCCTCTCCAGGACCCGTCCTTAAGGAACAAGCAGCCTGTTCCAGCTGCCTACAACAGATACGATCAGGAGCGATTCAAAGGAAAAGAGGGTGAGTTTAAATTCTGCTTCTGTTGCTAGTTTGAAACTTGAACAGTCAAAATGGAGATTGTGTGCGTGAGTGACTGCGTAGGAACATATCAAGTTACTGGACCAATGATCTGTTGGTGGTTGCTCTTAGTGAGTAACTAGTAGATGATGTTAAATGATGAAGGGTTAACTAATTCATGTGACTGTATAACCCCATAATGGCTCGGTCATAAAAGATCAGGCCTCATAAAATAAAATATTCATCCATATACAGTCTCCTAATCAGAAAAGACCTGACTAGAGTTTTTAATAGTTAAACTCTTAAGTTTTTAACACCTGCTCTGAAATGTATTTGATAAATAAACATTGTAAACAGGCTGAATGCTCAACTCCGGATCCTGGTGGTTCAAGAACATGCCAGAAGCAGTACAGTGGGGAATAGGAAGTCCCAGTCTTAAGGCCGGTCTGTGTATCATCAGGTTAAGGATATTCGATTGATGGACGAAGTCTTTATCTTATATACTGAGAACACTGGACACATGATCACATTTGAAATTGTACTAGTTTTATTCACATATATAGTTAAACTACAACGAATGACTATTTACAGAATGGTTAATTGTGTATGTATAAATTATATGATATTTTGTCAACCTTAATTAATACAAATAGGATGGACAAATTATTAGGAACACCTCTCAGCATAGCTGAACAGCACCACAAATGACTGGCTTCAAAATAACCATTAAGATAAATCAATACCTCTCAAACAGATTCAATAAGAGAACGTACTAATCCAGATGAAGGGAGGGTTAATTGCTGGGTTGTTTTATTATAGTTTATACTAAATGGTTTAATTGTTGCAGCTGATCATTTCATAAAATAGGAAGTTTGAAATTTGTAAAGATTCTCAACGCTTAAGAGTTGGCAGCTGCAAACTTGTATTGAGATATTTCATCATCATTTTATTGCACACACACCTTTTTTTTTTTTTAGCCATTTCAATTTGCCAAAAATCTGTGGGCCAATCTGTTTTTTGTTTTTCTTCTTAGAAACTGAGGGTTTCAAGATTGACACCATGGGAACCTACCATGGCATGACTCTGAAGTCAGTGACGGTAAGAACAAAGATTTTACTGTTTGGGTCAGTGAAGTGAAAAACACAATTCCACTTTCTTATTTACATAGAGTGCTGACACACACGTCTGAAAATATCCATTGACAGTCGTTGGTATCTGCTAAAGCAGCGGCCAACGACTGCGCCTCATTTACGAAGGTCTGTGTTTTTTTAGGTAATAAAAACAAATTGCTCAAGATATGATGCCTGTGATTTCAAATCTTATTTGTCACAGCATTATTTAGCTGGAACGTGCGTAACTCGGTTAAGTCAATAAAAAAATGTATATTTGTACTTGAATAGCCTCTGTTAATCATCTACGATAACTACTGCTGGTATCAGTAATTCTACTTTAATCATACAGCACAAACAAAAGCGGCTTGTCTGTAATTATTTCAGTGACCATATTTAGGTGTGCAATCTTCTGCCATAACGTCCCTTGACATCATTCCTTAGCCGGTTATGTAATGACTAACGAATGAGTCATGTGTCCCTTTCAGACCTTGAGTGCACCTTTTTAAAGACACAGTATTTTAATCTTTGGTCCGTTATAGTTCTTAAAAACATAGTAGCTAGTTATTCCCTTAATCTGCTAGGATGTCGATCTTTTGTAGCTGATTTGACTGAAACGTTGACTCCCTGACTATTTCATACACATGTGTATATGTTTATTGCCTCGTTATTTTTTCCACTCGTTTGAGCCTCTGTCTACATCAGACCTCGAGGTTGTACGACCCCCAGGCCACATCCGGCCCGTTGGCCTGCCCGCTCGAGGTCAATGGTAACTTAGGAATCAAACCTACATAATTCTACATCATGCAGGCAATACAACTGACCATTTTATTTATTTTGAAGTTAACTGCTACACTGGTGGGTGTGGGCGTGCCGGCTGTTTGAGCCTCCACTGTTATGTTTTGGCGAACAGACGTTTATGAGAGATGTGATTTATTGGTTTGCCGTCAAAATGTCAACTCACCTTTTTAAAAAAAGGAAGATTTACTCAGAGGTAGGCTCGGAAGATGTTCCTCTGTTTGGATCTACCTACATACGTGAACAAACCTTCTCGGTGATTAGTTCAACCTGACTTCAGTGCTCTTCTTAAAGCCCAACACAGACTGGATTTCTGTCACTGAGCAAGAAAGAAGAACAAAAAAACTAGAAACGAGTTAATAAGACTCCAGAAAAA